>CAAKHC010015305.1:7679-22135 GCA_901007825.1 Macroramphosus scolopax
CGGGAGGAGGGAGAGGGGGAGGGGAGGGGAGGAGAGGAGAGGAGAGGAGAGGAGAGGAGAGGAGAGGAGAGGAGAGGAGAGGAGGTTTAACAAGAAGTTGGTGCACTCAGATTCCTGTCCAAATTATTTTTAGTCTCTGGTAATGATGGTTAGTTGCTGCAGGAAATGAAACTCTCTTATTATAGTCAAACTATCGCAGAATATGTGTTAACTTTATAAAAGTAGTTTGAGGATGTAGCTGATAACAATCCAATGTTATTAAATAACCCTGTAGGATGATGAATCAGAAGTGGGAAGAAGATGTCATGACAACAGGAGAGACGGCTCAAAGCAGCAGATTAGACTGAAACAGAAATGTTCATTATAGATTTACACAACGTTTCCTCCAAATAATTGACTTTCTGGAAAATGTAAAACAAAATCCTCGTCATATAATATAATATCAAGGATAGTGAGACTATTCTGAAACAAATTATACATTTAATATATAAAAAATGTTGCTAATTAATTAGATGTCAGTACACTTAACATTGCAGCTCCACATCAGATGGATGAGATGGAGTAAAGAAGCAATAGATGGGCTGAATAGATAGATAGATAGATAGATAGATAGATAGATAGATAGATAGATAGATAGATAGATAGATAGATAGATAGATAGATGGACCCATGCAGTCTTACATCACCTACTTTACTTTTGACACTTAGATACTTGCATCCTCTCATCCATCACATCTCATCATGGTTCCCCTGGTAACCCTCCAAGTTTAATAAATCCCCCTCCCATCTTACCATCCTTGGTTCCCAGCTGCTTTGGGGTAAAACCTGATGTCCGTGTTGACATTAAACAAAGTGTCCACGTCCGTCAGTGGAGGAATCTCCACCTTGTAGAGGGGATGCTCGAACAGAGCGGACAGTCGCGAGGCGCCGTGTGCGGGGAAGGTGCGTCCCCCGCTCGCGATGAGCGGCTTGTGATCGTCCACTTTCCCCGCCGGAGGTCTCAGCCGCTTGAAGGACTCCGCTCTGTACCCGGTGACTGTGGTTTTTTCCAGGGAGTGTGACGTGAGGTTGGAGCTCGGCTCGTTGCTGAAATCCTGCAGGATCCGCAGCGTGTGTTTGTTAGGCCAGCCCGCCTCGGCCGCC
Organism: Macroramphosus scolopax; assembly: GCA_901007825.1. Classification (NCBI taxonomy): domain Eukaryota; kingdom Metazoa; phylum Chordata; class Actinopteri; order Syngnathiformes; family Centriscidae; genus Macroramphosus; species Macroramphosus scolopax. Next base: position 8,823 of record CAAKHC010015305.1, read on the forward strand.
GACCTGGCGCGCTGCTTGCCCCAGCCCTGCGCCTCCCCGGCCGCGTGGTGAGCGCACTGGCAGCCGCCGTCCCCGATGTCGGCTCCCGCCGCCCTCTTCTCCAGCTTTGGCAATAAGTCTATCATGATGTGCATGGTGCACGCCACCAAAAACACCATGAGGATCAACACTCTGAATTTGCGGAACAATATCATCTTTTATAATTGTGTATCTTTGTACGCTTCAAACGCGGAGCACCACAGCGTCCAACAATGTTATGCGATGACAACGCAGCGACGATTCTCTCTGCTCATTGCACACATAATGCGTGTCAGCCTATGTTAAAAACTCCATCATGTCCCCTCTCTTTTCTTTTTTTACAATAGTCTCCAATCTTCACCTCCAGACAGGTGGACAGACCACATCATGAGCGCCGGACACTTCGCTGGCAAAGCCTGGAGAAGTGCTCCTCATTCATTGTGTTGTTGAACAAGATTCAGAGTCGTTAAGAGGAAGCAAGGCACCGATAGTCTTCCTCAAACCTGCCTCTTTGTGATGCTCCGAGCACGCAGTTGAGATGTCAAACGTGTCATAACTGTCTTCCGGTGGGGGGAAAGTAACGAGAGATGGATACAGTCCACAAAGCGTCCTAACATTTAGGACACGCTGATGATGGGGAACGAAAGTGGAAAAAATTCCGTGAGAATAACAGGTGATCCGCTCGGATGCTGCCGCTGCTCTGCTGAGCGCTGCTGCCAAGCTGCGTTCAAGTCAAATCACAGGCTGGCCGACAGGTGCAGGTATCCCGGTTTAATGCTCCCAACGCCGCCTTGTCTTCCTTCCAAGTGTTCATCCACGGTGGGTGTGTTAAATATTATGATCGGAGCCCTCTGAGCCCAGCCTCGCTGGCGTCAGGAGGAAGAGATTGGCTGCGTCTGCACATACAAGTAGCACCAGTGACATGAGCGGCGAGCTTCGGGGAGGACGGAAACCCTCCGAGGCTGCAGCTCTCCTGTGCGCCGGCAGAGGGCGCTGATGTAAGCTGAACCACGATTACCTGAGACGCGAGATGTACGTATGACTTGCAAAGAGCATCTCAGGGTCAACTAACATCCAATCCTTTCTGGACAAACATTAATGTAAATGCAAAATATTGCAGAGCATTAAAGATTCAACAGTGTCCGTGCTATGAATAATTTTGACGGCTATTTAAACTAACTCACACATTCCTGCAATGCAAACATTTCTATCCTTTTGTTTCTTTAACTGAGGGAACATCTGGGTGGCTAGCTTCAGTTTCCTGGTGATCCCATGATATCCCGATGTTAGCTTTGCAGGGGTGCTTCAAGTCCTTCATCAACGTCTTGTAGTAAAGTTGGCATGTCTTTGCTTGTTTGCATTGAATGTCTGTCTTGGTTTCTTTTTAATTTGAGCAGATGATGAGAGACATGGTAATTGCAAACATGTGATCTAAGTGGAGCCTGTTCGCTCTAAGTGGGTGTAGATATAATTAAAAACAAATTAGATTTTATTTATAATGTTACACTGAAAGAGAATGTTTAAAGTTAAAAATGTTAAAAGTTTACTTGTGTCCAATTAAGGCCCCCATGCTATTTCTTTACGCTATTTTCAAAAGTGGATTCATTTAATGCTAATCAAAGGCTCTCTTATCAGGTAATTTATCGTCTACAAACATTAATCTTCCTCCTCATATGGCCTTTAGTCAAAACACACGATTTCTCTATTTACTGAAAACACACCTTTTATTTAAACTGCAGGGGGGAACAAAAACACTTGCAGCATATGTGACATCAATTAATAAAAGCTGGATTGCTCAGATTTCACAGGATACACACAGATAAAGATGTGAGACGTACGAACACGCAGGAAATCAGTTTAATAATCGGATCACTTGGCACACACAATATTAAATATCAAGCAATGAACACAATGCACAGATAAGTGAAGTTCTTTCAACTCAATAGAGTACCTCATTAAATGAATACTCAATGGTTGGTGTATTTCTGTGCATGTGTGTGTGCGCTGAGCTATGCTCACCAAGTAGGCTCGATTGGAAAAGCTTCACTTGGCGGCTGCTCCTCCCCCCCAGAGGCGCTGATTTGGAGTTCATGCCACTGCCAGATTTGTGCATCTAAATAAAACAGTATCTTAAAGCTAACAAGAAAACAAATTGTTCTCCCGAAGGCAAGTCTGCTGTCCCTGATTCATCTTGTGCTCCGAAACAAAACAAATTGGCACACGCAGACATGTCAGAATCCACTAAAAGGTATTCCACATCTCTCGTTAAATGAATTATGTAATTTGAGTCGGCTCAAAAGAAAGGTTAACCACATATGAGAGATTTTTGTACATTCAGAAGTCTGAGCCAGTAAGCACAGTTGCATTTGGCACGTAACACCAATGTTCATTGCCAGTGAACGCGAGCTTCATCTAAATCAGCTGATGAATCATACTTGTAATTATATGCTGGAAGCAATTTGAATCGTCTGCTTTCAAAACCAGTGATTTCTGCTACTGTCTAGAACTTCTAGAAGGTGCTTTTTTAATGTTAAATAAAACCCAATGAGACAGGAATGCTTTACTTTGATCTGTTTTTTAAATGGTGGCTATAAAGAAAATAATTGACTGAATTGAATTGATTATGAAGAAACGTTATCATTCATGCTCTCGGCATAAAAGCAATTAAGTGCAATTGTGAAAGAGGAAATTGAGAGAGACTGCACGCCATTTTCATCTAAATGAATCCGCATTCATTATGTCGAGCAGGTAACAAAAAAGTAATATGCATCCAATTTGTCCAAAGGGCCTGAAGAAAGCAACAAAACTGATTTGTCTCCATTTGTCTGGATTCATGCCACGAGACTCACACTTGTAATTTTTCTGTAACGAGATCTGAATATCACTGGGAGACGTTGAAGGTAAAATTGCTCCAAGACATCATATAAAACAACAAACAGCTGGTTGGTTGCAACTGCATGAGGGGTTTTGATCACCTTATGATATGAAATAAAACGACATGCATGTAAAAATAATCAAATGTAGCTGGAGCCGGTCTGTTTGTTGTAGTTATCACTGCTACTGTTTGACTTCATCGCTCACCAGCCACCAACAGAAAACCCCCAAGTTGTGCTTTTCCTGACAGGAAATTGACGTCCTATATTTATTCAGCTATTTATATCCACAGAAGGATGACAAACTACTTTTTTTAACATCTTGCACAGACTAAAGTATCATCACTTTTGCATTATAAGTATAAAAATCACCCTCATCTGCAGCAATAATCTGATGATGACAAATGTAAGACTGTTCATGTTTGGAACTGTGACTGCACGTATCGATTTCACTGTCAGTGTGAGATGATTGTGGCGTATATGATGATTAAAAATGAGCTTTGCATTGTTTCTTACAAGACCAGCTTTGTTATTGACACTAGCTAAAGCAATAGTTTCTCAGGTGTTAAATAAACTCAACCGGCTAGTTAGGCAACATAAAATGTTTCTGAGTTCCAAAGCTTCTCTTCCTGGACGGTTTGTCAGCCGATTTATTCCATCCACAGTTATGTTCTGTGACCTTTGACCCCCCCAAAAGTTACTGACTAAAGATGGAGTAACATGGGGAACCAAAGTCGCTCAGCAATTCATGGCTGAAGCTGGTCGCATTCCATTTTCATTAGCCTTGGGTATTAAAAAAATATTCAACCTGGTGCTTTAAGAGAGATGGGAAGGGAGGAGAAGGAAACAGATGAGCAAGAAGAGAGGATGAGAAAAAAAAATCAATACTACTCTGGATTCTGGTTTGGTTTGGAACGTTGGAATCCACTGAGGAATATATTTGTGTCTGCTGTGTGTCTGAATATTTGACCTCAGGGTTCAACTGTTCCTCAGGTTGGAATCAGACTTTGCAAAGTTCTGCTTGAACTCCCAGACCTCGCTGATATCAAGGTTGTCTGCAAGAATGAAGGTTAATCTACCTGGACCGGAAAACCTGAGCACCAGATCAGAAACAAAACATATTTCTGACTCCTACGAATGAAGTATTAAGGATATATAGTCCATAAACTCAGTCATCAAGTTCCGTTAGGCAGTTTTATGAGCCTGGTGATTTGTTCTGCTGAGGGTCAAACAACTGTGCTAATGTCAGAAGTATAGAAGTTATAATTGGGGAATAATGTAGCAATAAAAATGCCGTTTTTTGACAAACGGCCTGTCAGCGGGCACAGCTGGCGAAGGAAAAGACAAACGGTGTGGTTGAGCAAGTCTGAACTGGCGGAAGAAGAGGAGGAAGGAACCGAGTGTGAGGGAGGGTGTTGAGTAATGACACCCGGATCCTCGTGACCGAGGACGAGCTTTAAATGGACACAGTAAGAGTTCGTCATTTCATAGACTGTAGGTGACTCAAAATATCCACCTACCAACTCACAGCTGTTTTCCCTTTTGTTTCCCTGACAGTTGAATTGTTTTCTCCATGTTGCAAACGTTAAACTTGACAGTAAAATCTACTTAATTACATACTTCAAGTTCCAATTACTGCACAATTGTTTTTTAAATCTGAACATGCCGACTACATTTACAGTATAGACCATAGTCCGCTTTTTTAATGTGTCTTACTAATTTCAATAAAAAGCATCAGCCTGGTACATGAGCTGCATTAGTCTTTCATTTGGAGTCTCTGTCAATCACAGCGAGACACAGCGTTCGAATAATGAGCCGACTGGCGTCACGCGCCGCAGCGCGGTGGTCCTGCTGCGCTGATCTCTTTATCTCAAACACTCAAAGTGTAAATTGAGCTCTGGGATTTCCAATTCGGGGGGAAAGTAGGGTCTGACCTTGGAAGTTAGAGCACAGAAACGAATGGTTGTATGTTAATTGGGTGATGTAGAATGTATGAACCTGTCAATCCGTGAAGAGATGTGTCAACCACCTGACAGTGATGCAGCAACGATATGTCTGTCTATCGTCGGTGGTCGAAGGGTGAACTCTTATCTGTCCATCATTCACTGCCAGAATCGCTGCCACCTTGTTCTGACCCGCCACCAAAGGCCACGTACACAGGACAATGTTCAGATATTTACAGTGTGGATTCTTCATGCGGCGTTTACTGCCACAGTCCAAACCACTTACATGAATTGTTTTCAATGACCTGCAGATGTAAATGTGAGAGTCAATGCGTGTCTGTGAGGTGTGTGATTATTTAGCGTTCCCGTGCCTGCGCCGAGGGCATGCTGGGATGTGCTCCAGTCCCCTGTCGGAGTCGGAGAAGTAGAAATGATGTAACGTGACAGTGAGCTGCACGGAGCACCCTCGTGTTTACCGAACCTGCAGGTCAGAGATGGCTTAAGAGCAAAAAACACAAGAGGGCCACAAGCTGAGAGATTTCACTTTATTTGGGGCTACTTTTATAAGACAAATGTAGCCACTGGATAAACGTTCGCAGAAAGGTTGTGACGTAATCAAAAGAATATCGAAGCTGGCGAACTGTCGAGTGCTTGACATCATCGGCTGTGGCTTTATTGAACATGGTTGTACTTTGAACCTGACCTGTTATCTACTAAACTCTACTGATAGCAGATGCTGACTTTTAATTCTTTAAACTTCAGTGTACATGGTCCGGTGAGCACGGTTCACGTTTCGCTCAAAAACAGATACACAAAAGACATTAAGACAGAGACAAAAACAAGCTAACACAGCACATTTGTTTTTACAACATCACCATAATTGAGTGATTGTGTTGGTGCAGAGGGGAATCACATGTGGATAAACTGCAGACGTCGGAGAACAGGTGTTCTGGGACGGGATCAGATTGTCCTTTAGGGTTGCTGTGAGCTCGTCTAGGTTTGCGTGACACACACAGATAATGACAGCGGCTGCAATGTCGGTTGGAAAGTGCGGGGATTTGTTGTCTTGTGTCGCAGAGATAAAACCTATGTGTGCGTGTAGTAGGGATCTCTCACAACAAAGGGCTGGTGAGTTTCTCCAACATGTTTCAGGTCTGCAGTCTAACTAACAGTGAAGAAAATATTCTTTCAATTACCAAATGACATCTTGGTCGCTGCATTGAAAAACCTGAACCTGTTCTAATGGCTCTGCACTTCAGGACATAGGGGAAAGTAATTTATTATGCCTGTACCTCCAGCTTCTCTCTCACCATGCATACTGTGAACATGAAAATAACAATCGCTGGAAGAACGAATTCCGTGGCTCGGAAGGTTAAATTAACACCTTGTCCAAATGTATGAGAACAATATCTTAACAGTGAGAGAGGACAGGCCTGTGTCCACTCACTGTAGCAGAACAGACTCCCATGTTTCAGCAAGGTTATTGGTAAGCTATGCTGCAGTGGTAATACGCTGTCATATTAGCTCTATGGATGTCAGATTGGGACGCCTCAAAGGGAAATCATGGACTTTATCCCCTCCAGCAGGGCTGAAGCTGGATCGCTGCTCAACCAAACAAAAGTAATGCACATGAGTGAATAATGATGATATTGTTAGCGAGGTGTCAGTTCCAATATAGCATGTTTTGGATAATGCCTTTAGCTTCCCGAACAAAAGTCCTAGAGTCACAGTGTATCCGCCTTAGTTTCGGGCTTTGGAAATACAATCAATACTATTATAAGATGATGAATTGCTCCCAATGTCCAATAATCGGATCGATGTCAAATCAATGGTCATTTGGGAAAGAGGTAATTACTGGATCAGTGCGGTAGACTCACAGATTGTGGTCTAATTAAAGGTCAATGAGGTCATAAGGACACAACGGGACTAAAATACAAAAGTGTTATATATTTCATAGACGGAATCAAAAACAACATCATCCCATGCATATTGTGTATGCTGTTAATTTAAAAATATACAGTATATAACATGTAGTCTGTACGCTAAACTACTGCTCAACTACTTTGATCCAGATTGCAGGATCTCAACACCTATTTGATTGATTGCCATGAAATGTGTGTCCCATTTCGGTGATCCCTGACTGACATTATCAGGTCATCCATATACTTTTTTAAACACTTTGGACCGTGGACCAATACCAACAAATATTGACGTCACCATCACTGTCCCTTTTATGCAGTGCTCCTTATGTAACAGTTATAAAATCAGCATGTTACTGTGAACCTGAGCACGTTAGTTGGCTCACATTACTTAATTAGTCATTGCCCTCCAGGTGGTTGAGACGCAGGAGCTTCGCCGTCGTGACTATAGAAGAGAAGGAGGAGGAGATATAGAATAAACAGTGACAATTTACATAACGTTCCTAAAGTCGGGACGAGATAACCTGCAGATTGTCTCGCGGGCGGTGGCAGGATAGCATGACATACTGCAGGTCATGAGAAAGGCCAATCAAGAGACGGCTGGTTTGATGATGTGGCAATCCTCTCCACTGATTGAATGGCTCTTGCAGGGTCTGTCTGCAGCAGAGTAGCCACTGGCCCTTTACCTCCTCCTCTTGGCTCTCGCTGATTTAACAAGCAGTTTGTTACACAACAGTTTGGCATGGCTCTAGTCATGCTTCTGCGTCCCTCATGGGCCACATCCTGTTACTGCACTGCTCCCACTCGCTTGTTGACACGGAGGTCATTGGCTATGCTTCCAAACATTCAGACATAAAAAGACATGGCAGGTACACAAAATATAGGAAAACATACACACGGCTCGGCTTCTGCTAATCAAATGAACAACAGGAAGTCAGGCCGGTGTGTGTGTGAGGGTTCGTGCATGTGCTGTGTTGGCTCTCCTATTTGTGGGATATGTTGTCTTTGGCCATGACCTTTCATCCTGGAAGCCCGTAATTAGACAGCACCGGATGCTGCCAAGGAAGGATGAGGTTAAGGAGTAGGAGTGCGTGGCCTGTTTGCTTGGTGGTTTCCTGGATCACGATGAGGAGCGCCGAGGCTTAATTATAGGAGTGACACCCCCGCCGGACTGGTGATGATACGTTTCCTGTGATAAGGGGAAATGATTGGTATCGATCGTTACAGCAGCAGAGTCATGTTTAATTGCATTAAAATAATTGCCTATTGATGAGTGAGGCGCTCGCTGTCACTTCTGATGATGCTGCAGTGCGTCAGGTGTTGTCTCAAGTCATTTAGCACAATGATGTTGCAACATATTAGAGGGTTTTAGTGGGAATTCTGCCTAATGAAGGCAGTTATACAGTTTGCTAATGTTTACAAGCAAAGATTTAAAGATTGTCCGTGAGTAGAATAAAATATTTTGCCTCCAGGAGTGAAATAATTCCTCCTTTTTTTCCGGCTCTAACTCTCTCTCTGGTTACACACAGTCTTCCTCCAAGCAGCAGGCTAAACCAACCAAGTGTACCGAGAATGATCAATTTATATTTCCTGGTGACCCTTGGGTCAACTCAGGTAACTGTCGATCCGTGTTTGAGGATGTGATGGGGCTGATCTGCTGTTCCCTTCGCACCCTCAGTGCATCGACCTTCCACTTTGACAGAACCTCATGCTAACTCCTACAATGAACATGTTAATTCTAATAGTATTACTCAGAAATAGAGTGAGCAATTTTTAGGAGCTTCCACAGATGTGTTTCATGTGTGATTTTGTCCTCTTACCGCTGGCCTGCTGCCCGCCTGTTTCACTCTCCCGCTCCGGTTTGGTTCCTCCTCCCTCGATGGCTTTGTTTTGAGCGAATCCAGACAGCCTTGATCTTCTGCCAGGGACGGTGGTTACAGGGCGAGCAAGGCTGCAGAAAGTTGCTCTGCCCCCGGGTCACTGTGGTCGGAATCACTGAGTAAACAAGGTGGTTTTTGTCAGCAGAGTGGCACAGGACAGCCGGTACAGGACGAGTGTTTTTATGGGCCTCTACATGTCTGCATGTGCAGAGAATCCTTCACGTCTCCACAGGGGATAAACGTCTTCATCATTAGAGACAGTCTTCAGGCCTGCATGTGCAACATACAGTATTTCATCACTATGATCTCTCGGCATTGCCACTGACAAGTATTAGTGTACCGTCAGAAGAAATTAACATATCAAACTGTCCTTCATGCATATTCATGCCGGTGAATTACAATGAACAACACACAAATTGAGCTTGATGTCACCAAACTAACAAGCAACACCAACAGACATTATTATTATGATACTAATTATCTTAGGTATGACACCGCTAATTTAAATATACACATGATGGATGTCCAAAGGACCTTCTGTCCCTGTAATTGTGGTTTGCACAAAATCCAATCGATCAGTTGTGGATTGATCGATTTAAAGTACACAGCAGTTTTTTGTAATTAAAATACAATGTTATAAACTAATTGATCAAGAGATGCCTGATTCTTCAAAGGCTGTGAACGTGTTTCTGATGTGCAGTTAGGTAATTCTGTTGATGCTACCTCAGTTGTACAGTCGCTCAAGCACACAATAACGTCCCGAGGTCGTATGTCTCAATCCCATTTCACTACGAATTAACTATTTATATTACATCCTTATGTTTCTGTTGCAGTACAGAGCCTGTGTTGCAGTAAAATATGTTATCACCCACCTCACTACATTACTTTGACATGATATATTGGCTATTCATGATGTGATTATTTAATATTTCATAGCTTTACTACACATCATACATATTTCATGTACAGCGTTCACTAATGCAGAATAAAGCTGGAGTTTCTCCAGTAAGCTTTATGTGACTTGCTGACTAAGTGGGAAATGCCCCCCCGCCATAACCACCCCTGTGTTTGTCCTGCATGAATATATCCCGAACAGCCTTCTCTCACCACTGCAGGCTGTCTTAATGCTTTGTGCTCCTCCTCTTCTATCCTGTCACCTTTGGCACACAGCTGATTGATCTCTATTAATGTTTATCCTGCCCACTGGGAGTAAATTTCATAGGCTAGACGAGGAGTGTCCAACCTGAAAATAGAATCAGTGATCTTTAAATAGACTTGATCAAGTATTACATTTGTAAAAAACGACAAGCAGAAAACCTGTTTGTGTCTAAGTAACATTTATAGATTCAGTGAGGAACTTAATTACAGATGTTAAAGTCTTCAGGTGGTCATCATGCTAATCTAGGAATCCACACTGTGTGTACTTATATATAACCACACCACACAATGACGAGGTTTCATTACAGTGTAACACAGCACAAGTGATCTTTAACCAAAAAAAATTCCCAGGACCTGCTGACTCCAAACAAAAGGCATCCACAGCAAAGTCAAGGTAGGGCCAAGCTATGAGTCAAGGATTAATCAGTAACTGTAAGATCGCAGTGGCAGAGCCGGGGCGGCTGATAAATGCAGCTAATCGGAACGACAGTGAAAAATTATTTAATTATTACAACACATAATATGCATAATCAAGCATTATTCATTGTGTATGATATATTACTCTTAACCAACAATCTACATAAATGTGTTTGCAGGAAACAGGAATGAGCTGGACCTCAGGTGCATGTCAACACCTGGTCTCTCTCACTACGGAGCTCCTCACCCGGCAGTGACATTGAAAATAGGATCCTACAGACCTGTTGCATTCCATTATGTAGCAACAAGAACAAGTCTGGTTAATTAAAGGTTACACCTTCATGGCTCATGCAAACTTAGATAGGTATTTCTTCTTTGTTAAAAATAGGGACGCCCCAATTTCCTGGTGATATAGTGCCCACTGATGGCTTGAAGGGGAAAATATGAAGCGCTAGCTTGATTATTTGGTACGGAAGATGATAGGGCCCTTTTTTTTCTCTCTTTGTTTTTTTTTACAATTACAGAAGAGGCCTAATCCTCTTCCATTATTGTGTAACCACGTTATACCTTCCTCTGTCCTACCACATTACTCCAAGTCCTCCCGTCTTTCTTGGTTCTCTAATTCTCTTTGGTCTGTTACAGAAACCTAATGAAAACCTGAACATTCAGCCGGAGGACAAGGTCAAACACTCGCCATGGATACAGTATGTCTCCCCGCAGGCTAACTTTTTTTAATTCCAAAACAATATGTGCATGAAAATCAATTAATTCCCTCCATAAACAAGTTACAGTTTGTTTCCTGGGGGTTGTTTTGTTGGAGGCTGCTATGATTAATGCTGTCCTTCACCTTCTGTTGCAGGAGTTAGTTGAGAATGGTTAAAACAAGCGTGGGTGTACGAGGGGGGACTGGGTCATGGGTGAGTCGTGTGTGTGTGGTGGTGTAAAGATGGAGAGTGCGTATACCTGGTGTGAAGTGGCTCTCAGGGGCTCTCATATCCATATTGAGTTCCATAAAATTGTAATAAGACTGTCTGCGGCACAAATGACTCCAAACTGTGAAATCCTTTTGACTCACCTCTGCAGTAGATGTCTCCCCCTCTCCCTCTCTGTGGACCTCCACCCTGACTCCTACAGGTCAATAGGGGGGTGGAGGGATTATTATTTGGTGTATTATTATCATCCACTGATGATAATGATGATAAAGGGTCATTAATTACATGGGACTCTCAGCTGTTAGCTTTAGCTAACGAATTGTTAGCAGTGATGAGGACTTACTTTCTCGAAAAACTTGCGTATATCGATGCTTCAAGTTCAAACAGCCACGAACAAACAGTTTTACTGAATAAATTCAGAAACAAGCTTCGTCTCGAGCTGCGCACCTGAACCGAAGAAGAAATCAACTTCCTACGTCATTATGTACACAATCAACTTCCGGCCTAAACCTTCAAAACAAGAGCTTTTACATTAGAAATTAAAAGCGTGCGAGCGTGAAGTTCTATAATTTGATTTTTAAGTAAAGATTAAAGTATATAAAGTATGAAAGTAAAAAAAATATTAAAAGGGGCTACAGCCCCCTTAAAATAGGCCCAACAATGCCACTGGTGGCTCTACATATTTCCCAGTGAAAGCACATGTGCCTTATATTGTGTCCTCTTGAATGTCACCGGTGTGACACAGCCTGCATGTCCCTCCACGCTGAAGATAATGAGCATATTAATATGTACATACCCAGCCAGGTTAATGCCTGCCTGGAACTCTAATTTCACAGCCCAGTCTCAGGTCTCTCTCAGTGGTTTCTCTCTCTCTCATCAGATGAAGGAAGTCGAAATATAGTTCTGAATTATTGAACTGATGTGACTGACAGGCTGGCTGATGAAAGTGAAGAGGAAGGAAATAGAAAAAGAAGAAAGAACAAAAGTGGGTGTAGTGACTTTGACTGATGCCAATGATAACATTAGGTGAGGGCTTGATACCAAGAAATTCTGACAAATAATATGGCCACAAGGGTCGTGGAAGAGTGGACAGAATTGGTGGGATTGCTCTTCAGCTCTGTTTTCTCATTTTTCAAAGCTCCGAAAGTTACTCGAGGTGATCCATCAAAAATTAAGTTTCACCTTCATGACTTTCAATCCGACTCATGATATCGATTTGGCAGGTTTGTTTCATAATCTGCTGCGTTGTGAAGCCACATGGCGTCTTAAAGGATGGAAACTGGAAAAAATCTGAACACAGAAAAATTCCGTAAATGGCATTTTTAGACGAGCTTATTTAATCAAAATCTGCTCTTATCTGTCAGCAATTAAGTGTCAGGGAACGTTTTCGACTAAAAGACATTGCAAATGTCAAACAGATAACAGCTGCCATCCAAGGAACCATCTGACTGACAGAGTGATCAGGCTAAATGGTGGGAGGTGGTAGGAAATGCAAATGTATTACCGTGTGTGTGCGTGTACATGTGTGTTGTGTGTCTGTTCTGTTGGCCTCTGTGCTTTTCTGAAGTATAAATATATGAATCATCACAGCTTAACATGTATTTTATTTATGTTAAAAGGCATTTCAATCAAAACAGCTCAAAAAGCGGTTTGCATATTTAATAAGGGGGTTCACATTAAACACACACACACACACACTCTACAAAGAGTCCGTCTCCCGGAGTACTTTCAGGTCACTTGTCCAGTTGGCCTCATAAAAGATTCAGTGTGAGTGAGATCTGGCGGCAGTCAAGGTCATTTCAAATGTATCTGATTTTCCTTCTTCCCCGGATAATTCTTGCGTGACCGAGGTTTGTTTTGAATCTGACTGTAAGAATATTCTGATAGAATGACAAGTTTGTTTCTGTTTTGTTTTATTCCCCTTTAGGTGGTGTAGAGAAGCTGTTAACATGTCTTGTTCTTTATGTTGGTGTCATGTTGGTTTGTTTGCAAGGAATATATAAAGGTAAAGAAATAAAATCAGAATTTTAATACTGTACAATGTATATTACATTTCACATTTTATATTCATTTTTGCCATTGTCATCATTTAGCCATTTGTGCACATTAAAATGTATCCAGATTATAATGTGTGAAACTGGCTATGAACTCTTAATACACTGAGATTTAAATT
>CAAKHC010015305.1:29880-44618 GCA_901007825.1 Macroramphosus scolopax
TGTGATAGAGATGTTTTGGGTCCCTCACTTGGATTTCTTCTATTTTAAAGAGTATAAAAACTTTACTGTATTTGCTCCATTCTGAAATAAAAATCTGATTTTTTTTCAAAGTGAAGCCTTTTCTCGTTTTATTATTTGAAGAGTTTGATGTGCAGTTCATGGCTGGAACATTTCTAATTTAAACTTTGATTTAAATTCGGTTAGCGTGACTCCGAGGCCGTTCGTTCGTTCCAATACAGTTTCAATGCTACTTTTTTTACCTTTGCCAAAATCAATATGGACGAGCGCGGAAAGGCAGAGGGCTTAGATGTTATTGAAAAAAACCCAAGAAACGGCGAGGTCATTATCAAAGGCTTACTGGAGATGTGTTTAATACATTTCTGTTGCTATGTCAAGAGAAGAGGCGATTCCTTTTCCTTCCATGTCAAATAATGTTCCCCAGAAAAACACGGGTAATGTCATCGGTGCCTTCGGAGATGAGATTTCCTGAGTAAAAGGTTGGAACACAATGTCGAGCACATAACTTGTAAATCTGAGCTCGGCTGATGCGATGGAAATACGATTTCTTGTGTGCCGCTATCGGACACGATGATTTCTGTTGAACGCTCGCAATCTTAACACCAACTGTTATATCATGAATGATGCATGCCGTGGGTCTTATTGTCGAAATTACAATGAGCAGACAAATTGCTTCTGCTTCTGCTTCTGCTCAAAGAAAATCAGAAACAAACCTCACTTCCATTGCGGCTCGCCATCTGTGTTTAATTTGTTGTGAGATTTGTGAGCTTCATTACGTCGGGATCAGATAATCCTCGGATTTATTCGAGTCTTACATTCGAAAATAAATGTCGGTTACAAGGAGAAACATCTGCTGATTCATTTTTTTGGTCGAAGTTTGTGATCTTAGCTCTTAGATCTAAGAAAAATACAAATGTTTTACTGTTGTTTTGGCTGCGAGCATCACGACGTGTCGGCAGAATTTATATCTGAGTTTAAATCCGAGTCCATCCGTCTATGGACACTGTAATAAATGACAAACATGAACGGGGTTTTACATCACTTGTTTTCATTTCACTGAGGTAATTTGGATTCTAATTATAAGTGGCTGAAAGGGCTGATTTGTAAATGGATGTACTGGCAATCGAACCAGACAGCACAAGCAGGAACAAGGAAAACATCACAATCACATCCTAAAACCAGACGGTTGCTTTCTAGATGGAACCACATCACATTCTAGTAAGATACACGATGCACTCACTAATTGTTAATTAGAACATTCTGCAATGGAGTATCAAGTGCAGTTTTACTGACGATTGAAAATACTTGGAACATGTGACAGTGCTTTTATTCAGACAGGACAGGAGTTTATTGGAGAGACGCCTCATTTGTAGAGTTTCATTGACACTAAAATCAATCTTGTTATTTTGGTATCATAAAAGATGGTTGAATTTTATTCGGAGAAGTCAGAATAAGATGCAGATTTTGCTCATTATGTCCAGTTCTGACAGAGAATAATGACAACAAAGCACTGGCTTATTTACTGAACAATAATATCAAGCTTGTGCTTTGGTTTCATTATTAACTGTAATAATCAACCTCTAAATAAATATCACTTAGTGCGACCAAGCTAGAACGATGTTTGGATTTTTACATGCAATAATCAGGGTGTTGATATCAGCATGTATGAAAAAGGGCATAAATGAAACATAGACAGGACATGTTTATATGTGTGGTGTGTGCGGTGGCTTTCTATCGCAGGCGGGTCTTCAATCGCTCTGTCGAGGTCTCAGATCTCTGTCAGCTGTCACGCAGGCAAACATCCACAAGTGCCTCTCACTCACTGTATCGTGCAAGAATCCAGGAAGATCCACGACTCACAACAGCTACAACAGATGAATCTCACGTGTGTTGTGCTTTGTGTGCATGACAACATCCCCCCCGAAGTATAAAGCAGAACGGAATAAGTTTATTTGTATCCATCTATTTACCAGTGTCGTCACTGAAGGGGAAATCATTTTCCGTCTGGGACAAACAAAGTGCAGTTTCTGAGCAATGACCTGCAATTATCCCCAAGAGAAAACCTGCACAGCTTCTTCAGATGTCTCCCAGCAGCGCTGCTCTCCAACTGGCTCCCATGTTTCCGCTTCACTGGACGATAAAATAAAATCCCGCCAGATGCACACGAATGCCCTGCATTGCAAGAAGGATTAACAATTAAAGGCACAGTGGATGAAAAGCTGGGCCCTCGGGTGAGCTCCTGCTTTCAGATGCAACAGACCCTGTCAATCATCAAGCCTGCTCAGGTTTAAAACATTTTGCCCTTGACTCACAACATTTACCTGGGCTTTAACCTTTGCTTCATCTCAAGTCACACAGAGAAATGAATGCATGTTTACATGTACAGTAAAAGTAATTTGTGACTGTCATATGTTTTTCTCATATCCACCTGTTCAATCCGAGTGTTTTCCACATCCTCTTCCTCAGCCCTCGCTGTGAGCCTCATCCTCCCAGATATTGAAATCACCCTCACTTAGGAGCTCCTGATCCCGAAATTGTGTTTTGCTTGCAGTTGTTCCCGTAAAAATCAAAACACTCTCTCTTTGTTTTCTCTTGAGTGCCGCCTAAATTCATGAAGTAGATAAAGGCCAAAAGCCCCTCCGGCTACGCCACTTTGTTTGAGTGCTTGTGACATGTTATTCAGTGTGTGTTTACCGATATTGCTGTGTATCTTTGCTGAGGCGTAGCGCCCATTGTGGTACGAATGCATTTGCTTATGAATGCAGCATAAACACAGCGATGTTTTGAAGAGGATAACAAAAGGTTGAAACCCTTTTTTCCTCAAGGTCAAAATAACTTGTAAAGCCGTCTTATTTCTGTTTCCGTCCTTGACTCCGCAGATGAAATATTTCGGTGTTGTGTCACACGTTAAGTAGAAAAGTTGTATCTTTAACAAAACCCAAGTAGTTCCAAATAATTCCACCTGCAGGGAAGCCACGCACAAGGACACTCGGTAATCTCCTATCATGTTGCAGAAGCAGTTGAAAATAAGCCTTATAATGTACCGACTATACGCCGAAGACGTCTGGAAAGCCTCTCTCGAAGGAGACAACAACCTCCGTGTGACCACCCATTGAGGACCATCCCCGGAGGATAGCAGGACTCATGTCATCACGCCGCAACTTGGTTTTGATGTACTATAAAGCCATTATTTCTATGGGGCTGATAGGGACTTAATTAGAAACATAATGAATCTGCTGCTCATCTGGCAAGCCTAATTAAGCCTGACTGAAATGGTGGGATAATTGGGTTTTCAGTTCAGGGCCCCAACACAGACACCAACCCTCTTCCTGACCCTTTGCGCAGGTCTCCAGGTCCCCAGGCTGCTTACTCCAACCAGACAAATTGGACAGTCAGCATATTATTACAGAAAGCAGGGACCTATCTCGCCATGTTGACGGTCTCATTACGTTCTCTCCATGTGGATCTGTTGAGAACTTAGTGATCCACGGCCCTTTATAATCCCATTAAAGCTATTGTTTCCGTCTTACGGCTCACTCGAGGGAGGGCGGAGACAAAAGGCATCATGTGTGGTTCAGCTGTGTTTCCAAAGCAAAGGTGAGGTTATCAATCACACCCCTTCTCAACACTTTGAGACGTGCACGTTAATCTTACCTTAATATTCAGAACCTTTAATTAACCCCATTCATCACTTTCACTGTTTCAAATTGTTCTTTTAGGTATCAGCTGTTTCCGACCAATTTCATCACTCGTGCCGATTTCTGACATCATTTCTTTTTTTAAAAACCAGATAATTTAAATGCACATCAACACGCATATCGACAGATAGTATTTCACACTGATATATTTCAGGGCTATAAGTATTATATTTGGATTGCTTTTAATCTTAAAGTATTCTAAAATAGGTACCAATTAAACGCAGCATTTTAAGCTCCACACTGCATTCGAGCAACATTTTGCACAGGGGCGCCGGTTCATCAGCCAGCCTGCAGCAGGTGAGTGCACATCAGAAAGGCGATGCTAGAATTGTTTGTTTGGGTTTAATTTGAGGAGAATTAACATAAAAAAACAACAAAAACCCCCACAAATGCTGCCATAACAACCAGGAGCTCGTCATTGTTTGTGTTTCGATCATTATTCACCTCCAATCGTTGCACGGTAAAGTGGACAATTTCCCCAATTTCGCTGAGGTGCAGGCGAACGCCACAAACAATGTGCCAAACCCGCAGTTGTTGACATCGTGGTTGAATGGATAATAGTGGCGCAGTGTTTTTAAACCATTGCCGCTAACCCTGCAGGACTTCATGCTGCAGCCAGATGCAACAGAAGTTAACCGCAGTCAGGATGTGTTCATCTCACAGAAAGCATCAAAAATCCACCCGCAACCTCTCCTGAGTGACTCGTGACGACGTTCGTTCAGATCAGGTGAATTTCTCTAAGGTGAAACTGAATGCTGTCAGACCTTCTTCTCCTGTTTTTATAGGAAAGATCTGCTTCAAAGTGCTCTGCTGTGCATGCATTAAACCTGATCAGGAGCACATGAAAGCAAACCTGAGGGAGGAAGAGCCGGGAATGTCGGCGAGAATCGAGGGCGGCGGCAGAGGTCGCCGCCTGACGCCGGGTCAGCTGAGGGTGAGTTTCTTTAAGCCTTGTTAACTTTGTGTAAAATATTGAAAGATTGGTTCACTCATACATGTGCTTTAGAGTTCTAGTAGACTGAACTGAGAGAGAGAGAGAATGAAAGGAAGCTTGTCCAGAACAACAGAGACAGGCGCAGGTGTGATGAGGCTGCATGTCCAAACACACAAGGGAACAAAGAGACGGAGAGCAGCTACAGTACGAGGAGGCTGGTACAGTTAGCAGCAGCAACAATGGGAGCCAGGTAATCACAGCAGCCGAGCTGACGGCACGGCATGATTAACACTAATGACCCTGCACTTTATGAGCCTCCACAAAGACAATCAGTTCGGCATCTCTCCCTCTCCTCTCCTCTCTGGGGTCGTGGACGTGACCTCTCCTCTCCTCAGTACCACACCGGCTCTTTGGTTTTCCTGATGGACAATTCAGCCTCGAACTATTCGACTGTTCTGTATCAGCACTTGAAACCTTGTGTTTTTTAATGCCATGTATTGTTTGATTATTTAACGTTGTCTTTATGTTCTGCACCTGTTCTACTGGTGTTCTTCTGTCTGCAGGCTCGGGATGCTCTCGTCCCCTCATGCCCTGCCGGAGTTTTAGGGGACAGTTGAAGGGCTCCGGTTCACCAACACAGCAGGCAATTACATACGTGATAGATGATCCAGTGAGGCGATAAGGTGTGGACGACATGTGATTGATCATATAGTCTTTGATCGATTACTTTAACAAAACAGGCCTCGAGAGTTTACTGATTCATTGCAGCTAAAAACAAATTTCATAATAAAAGCACACCATTGTTTTATAGCACTTTGTTGCTTCCTTTCCACTTCAATGGTTGTTTATATTGTTTTAAATTAATACATTTGGTTGATGGACGTGTGCATCGTTTGCTGAAGTGAAGCATCATCCAGACGAACCGCCGCCCGGTCGGAGTGGATCCATAGGATGAAAGCCCCTCGGTGTCCTCCCCCTCTGGTAGACCATGACAGTTTCTCAGCACAATTACTTTCCCCTCTCGCTCTTCAAACACAAGGGTTTAGCAGACTTTTAACCTCCAGGTCCCCAGTGTCCACTGGCCCTCCGGCACTCCGACCTAATCCCCATGTCAGGCCCATGACAATACATCTGTGACCAATAAGAACTCCGATAGAGTCCAACAGACGAACCCACGGATCCAAGACCTGGACTTAAGGTTGCACAATTAGCAGGTTATTGATTCTCCCGGATACCCAGCGACTGCAAGTTGAAGGATGTCTCCAATTTATCTTATGCTCTGTAAACTATACTGAATCAGGGACGTGACAAGAAGGAACAGATGGGCTTCTATCTGATCCTGGTTTGTGTGTTTTCAGCAGGGGCAGCTTTACAATACACTGTGGATCTCCTGCTGATTGCAGCTGTGTTCGTCACGTCCACCTACAGCTAATGAAGTGAGGACTAGTGATACGTCTCAGGGGACGAAGAAAAACTAACTCGTAAATGAATTCAGGGCCAGAGGCCAGTCAGCTGATCAATATCACTTACAACACGGCTCTGGAGGTGGCAACAAAATATGTGCAGATAAATATATAAGTTGTCTTTACGGATTAACTTCACTTAATACGGTGTGTCATTGTGCATGCAAAAGGAGCCAGTACTCCCACTTAAACACCTGCAGGTGTTCCAGTCCCGGCGAACCAGGAGGATGACAGGAGGAGGAAGACGATATCTCGGTTACTTTGTTAAGTGACCTAAAAAAATCTTTAAAATGTGGTTAATAGGACGGGAAATTTGGCACCAGCTCCCACTGGCAGGGACCAGACATGTTGTGAGCGTCTCTCCCCCACTGAGAGTTCTAATGATCTGCTGAATTTCTGCCCAAAAAAACTGACAGTTTACCGCTGGGATGACTCCACCAATGACACACAATCAGATCACGGTAGATCAATGTTATTATTAATCACTCTCACCACATCTGTCACGCTAAATTGCCACACAAGGAGCCTCACGCTACACTGGGCGCTTTGATAGGCCAAGAAAGATAGCAGGACCAAACACGTATCCTTGGCGCTGCCACATTCATCACATACACGTGCACAACTGCAACCGGACCAATAACTTATTGGTGCACAATAAGAGTCGACGAGTCTTCTTCACTCAGCACACACTTCCTTTACTTCATCGGCATCCGATCTTCTGCATCACCAGTGCATTTGATATTCACTCCTATGATGGGCGCCACAGCTCCGCTCTCTCTTCCAGAAGAGAGTCACCTCCAGTTGCAGATAAACGATACGGCGATGACGAAGCCCGATGTGACTTTGACTGCAACAAAAGGCAGCGACTGTGAGCCTGAACTCCAATAGCATGTTATTACAGGGTCCAACTCCAATCTTTTATAATAGTCAGTGGTTGATGGCGTGCACTGATGACAGTGATGTCAGAAGAAGCAAGTTGAAGGTTTGCACTACAAGGGACAATGACCGTTCTTTGGCTTTAAATGTGTTGCTCGTCTTCAGGATGCACAGACTTTGACCTTCTTAGTTGATCAGTCCTAACTGACAGCTGACGCCGCCACTCATTGCATCTTCCCAGGTGCTCTACTTCTCATGCCCGGTGGTAAATGTATTTCTGCAGACAAACCGCTGCTCACATCGGACTTACTGATTCTTCTTTATACAGAAGCCTGATGGAAACATCCCAAATCAACCTTGTTTGTGTCTGAACACCACAAAGTTTAGTGTTTGTAAGCCGTTGCACTGATTATTCACCCTGACCACAGGAGTAGAACCCAAGAGTGGGACCAACGACGTCCAACTTAAACCCACAAAAACAGAAATCTATTCCAGTTGAAGTAAACCTATGAGCGTGATAGCATGCAGTGTGTTTTCCTCTCGGCCTCATTATTATTCTTTGTGAAGCATCGTATTGACTATGTTCATGAATGAATGAACAAAAGCATCTAATCCGTCTTTCTTTCATGGAGGAATCCCCCCTATCTTTTGCAACACAATGGAGCAAAAAAAGATGCAGTAAATGAGCTGAGCATGGAGCATGCCTGCTGAATTTGATATGCCTTCATGACTTAAACTGTGGGCAGCATGAAAGATAAATGACCACCGAGACTCTGCACAGTAGGTTGGTTTTTTTTTTAACACTCTCCTCAGTTATTTATCATACAAAAGGGAGTTGGTGGAGGGGAAGTTATGTGGGGTAGTGAAGGGGGGTGGGGGGGAGGTTTGGCAGCAAGTGAACAGATTTACCTGCAGGCAGATCATTCTGCAAACTAGGTGTCCAAGCGAGCCCGGTGGGGTCGTGTGAAACTCTGCAACATCCAGTAAATCGGGTGTGTTTGTGTTTGAGAGACAAAGAAAAATGAAGGACTATGCTTGTGCATGTGTGTGTGTATATGTGTGTGTGTGTCTGAGACTACCCTGTGCCAGCATGGGGTTGACATGAACATTTAGCTGAGCATGAGACTGTTAAATTCGGCTTGTGTTCATGTGTGTGTGTGTGTGTGTGTGTGTGTCCCACATGGCCTGACTGCTAAGTGGAACAGAAGAGTTAATGGGATATTTATCAAGTGAGGACACTCAGCCAAAGACAAGGAGAAACAAACAGGCCGGTCTGACCGGAGCATCCTTCCTTCCTTCGCTATTATGATAAACAAGCACATTGTTTGCAAGTCTAATGACCACGAGATGAAATGTTTGGTGTTACACCCTTCAAGAGTGCCTTCAGTGGCACACTTCATTGTTCCAGAGTCCAGGTCCAAATATCTTTTATTAAGCATAAACCTTTTTTATAGATGTTTCCACTCAATCCCACTTCTTACAGCCTCTGAACTGCTGCTACATATTTAATTCTATTCATAGACGACGAGCTTAAATGAGGAGAAATTACAGTGTAAAAGCGACCTGTTGTAATGTGGAGTATCTGAGGTTATTAATCACACACGGAACACTGTATTTATAATGACAATTACCTCTTCAGAGTATGAGAGACGTTGACATTTGGATAAAAGACTACATTTTGTTCCCTCTATATCTCTGAATCTGACTAGTCAGGGTTCCTGTCGATGCTACAAGAACTACAGAAAAGCTTTTATTTTTTAAAAAAAGGTATGTCAAATATTAAGGCAATGACAAAGGTGGAAGTCTATCTTCATATCTAACTTTGTACCAACGTCTACTAATGACACAAGTTAGAAAACGACTGGAAACAGTCTGAACTTGCAACTTGACATCCTGGGAAAGTTTATTTTAAATTCTAATTAAGTGCTGAACCTGCGGCTGTTCAGACTTTTAAACTGGAGGTTCGTTTGCAAAATGATGCATTTGAATTACAAGCCATCACCAGCCGTAGGTGTGATGCCTACCAGCCTGACCTTTGACCCGCATCCTTCACTGTTCACGAAACCCAATGGTTGGTTTTCTGCTGCAGTATTTGGCCTGAAAACCAATTAAAACTATCGACCGTGATAGTCAATCGTGCTCTCAATTTACGGAAAATGTTCACTCAAAGTTTGATTAATTCACTTTAAACGAAAACAAATGCCGCTGTAAGACGGTCGTTAGAGGAAGCTGCACACCGCATGAGAGCAGGCGCAGCAACACCGCTCTCCAAGACTGTTTATTAGACCCCTGGTGACCTTGTGGTAATGAAAAATAGTAATCATTTTAATGAGCAGTGCTTAAGAATCCCCCCAGGCTTTTTTTTTTTCAGCTTCAAAATGAAGAGATAGAGAAGGTCAAGTAGTTGTTTAAGTGCAGTGAGTGAGTGTGTTAAAGGTGAGAAGTGAAACTGTCTGCCCTCCTGCGCTTCCGTCTTTTACTGAGTAATTTCATTCCTCCGAAGAGGATTTTATTACACTCCCAAGTTACATTGGACACAATGAAAACATTCACCGGCTTATTGCATTATTAAAGACGTTATTGCAGTTTATGCATCAATGTTTTTGAGAGGCTTTGATTCACGGTGATGCTGGATGTCTTCAGGCTATACAGTATAAATGTTATATAGAACATACTAACAGATTATAATAGCAAGTCAACATTCTTCTTGTAAACTACGTTATATGTTTTAATTGCATTGTGGAAAAGTCCCTGAGACAAACAAACATATCGGAGACAAGTGACGAGTCAGTGTGTGAAACAGTTGATGTGCTGCTCACAGCCGAGGTTTGTGATGTGTGGCCGGGCTTTTATTTACGGACGTCTCTCTGCACTCGGCGTGTCAGTCACTGTCTGCGGGGACGGGGGGAACGGTTTTGACATGTCAATCATAACTGATGTAGCCTTGAAAGACGAGGTGAGGCGTGTCCTCTCGGGACACGGAGTTTTGGGATTGATTGTGTTGGTTTCACCTGGTATTGCTTTATACTGGGATCTTCTTTCCCCTTTCACTGATACTCGGAGCTTTGCAGGACTCGGTTAGTGTACAAACCCTCTCATACAAACATTTTGAGATGACACAAACACACACACACACACACACACACACAGACTGAGAGGAAAGGCAGTAACGTGGAACAGGGGAAAAGGATGAAAGGCAGCCGGAGTTCTTGCTTGCAGCGTCGTCCTATTGTTGCGTGGTCAGTCCGCTCCCCAGTGTCTCAGTGTTGCCACATTAAGAAGCCGTCAGAACAATTCAGTTTCCACCAGATCAACTCCCAAGTACACCACTTAGGGACCTTTATAAATAACCCTCTGCCTCTCTTCCACATTGTCTCCTGACAGATATAAGTGCTGCACAAAGTACGCAGGCTGTTGTAATCCACAGCAACTGCTGATCACTGCAAAGCGGGCGCACGTACGACGTCTGACTGAACGAATCCGTCCGGCTTTATGAGGACATGTGAACCTTTGACTGCGTGACACTGTCGCAACGACCATGTGAGAGACTTTCAAACACAAGTTTTTTTTTTATCTCTGGCTTCCAAACTTTAAGTTCTACTTCTGTTTGTCTTCTGTGTGTAGCTGTTTTTGTGTATTGTTGTTCTCCTCCCGTGGGAATTAACATTTCCGGGAACGCTCGGGGATACGTGTTAACACGCTGCTCGTTCAAGACGTAGCAGCTCTGCCGGATGCTCGTTTCAAGCAGCTGCAGCAGAAAGTGCATATAGACTTTTTCAAATATTTGATTACGCCTGTTGTCGTGGTTTGGGTGCAGGTTGGGCACCATTTATGATTAAACAGCCAGGGGCCCACAGAACCTCTAATGTTACTGTGTTTGAGACCTGAACCCTCCGAAGGATTCTCAAGTGTTGTCTGCACGGTGAATTATTCACGCCTCCGGGAGATGAATGCCTCATTTTCAGCAATCTTAGCATCAATTGCAAGACTGCGTTTTTCAGGGAAATTGTCGTGAAAGGGTTGAAAAAAGGTCCCAGGAAGAACCAGTTCAATTTTTGGGGTCGTTCCATTCAACACGGCGAAAAAAACATCCTGGAGTGCGTTTCTTATTTACAGGTATGATTGTGCTCCAGACGCCGATATGGAACTCAAACTGTGTTTTACTGTAGATGCTCCAAAAAGAGGTGGCGGGCAGCGGAAACCTATTAGCAGCATCGATTCTCATGTGTGTGATACATTCCCTCAGGCTTGTATTCCTAATTGCTGGGAGGTGTCGGGGACGGTGTTCGGAGCCTTCCAGCTCCGAGTTTCAATGCAGGATGTGATGGTGACAGAGCCTGCTCGCTGTCTGTGGGCAGATCTTTGAATTGAGTTAGTCAGTCGACAGATTCATAAACTATCTAATAATAGTAATGAGTGAAACGTTTGATACTGACATCAGCCTGCGTTGTTTGCACAGATCTCACATTCGCCCACACATATTGGCCTGCTCATTGGGAGCGTTTGAGGTTCAGCTTCCTTGTTCAAGGACACTTCAGAGGAGCCAGGAAATGGAAAAATCCAACATTAAGATTTATGGTCGTCGCTGCTCTTCCACCAGAGCCGCAGCTGCCTCAAATAACAGCACCGAGCAGTCAGTTCAAGAGTTATTCTCAGCAGGATTCACCATCATATTAAGGGGTTGCATCAGCTGAAGTATTTCTAATGCAATCATAAGTTGTGATTTTAATCTTACATGCAAAGAAATACACGCAAGAAATGAATAAAGTAGCTCCGCTAATTTATCAGACACACTTTCCGGGGTACAATCATGCAGGGCAAATTAGTCCGTTAGGGCGCTTCACTCATGTGGGTGCAGCCAGATGTGCATCCTGGAGTCCAACACTGTGGGAGTCTGCTGGTGTCGACTCTCCTGCGGCCCTGAGAGCACTCGTCTTAAACACAGCTCGTACAAAAGGCACTAAATCTCCTTAAAGCGGTTGCTTTCAAACTCACACCAGACTTAAAATTATTTGTGGGAGACAAATTCTGAATCCAAAGTCATGTTAGAGAAAATACAGGTTCTGCAGTCACATCTCGTTTCTCCTCACATGGTGTGTAACTTGTTCACCATTAGAAGGAAATCATGTGGGAGCTTAGTTTTTTTTTCTTCATGCATTAACCTCTAAATGTTACGTTAAAGTGGCTGGCGGTCAGGTTAGGCTCCTGTTTCATTTCCTAAATGCATGCTTGAGGTTCGAAAGTGCTCCTCTCACACCGCTGCTGCACTCGGCTTATTTCTTCCGAGGAGAACACGCGCGTACACTCCCTTTAATAACACTCTGGACCGGAATATGACTCCATAATATAATCTGATTTAATTCTAAAAGCCCATTTGCATGAACACCAGTTTTCCGCGAGATACATAGCGCATACATTCTCCAGCTATCTCCTTCAGCTTCTGCTTATTAATATGAAAATGGCTTTCCAGAATACGGAAATTGGGAATCTAAGGACTGATTTAAAAAAAGAATATAAGTTTAACTGGATGAATACCAATGGTACAAACTTCATTCTGGGCTTAGCCGTGATTTTCTTTATTCCACATGATAATGTCCATTCATATAGTCAGAACAAAGCTTAGGCAGCTAATAAAACATTAATAAAAGCCAAGCCGAGATAATTCTGCTTACACAGAGCCACTTTTGGAATTCAAATCAAGGGAAATGTCATTAGGATGAATTCACTCGGTCGTCCATGGTTCACTTTAATAATGAAATGCACCACTTATCTTCATTCTGTCAGATCTGGCATGTATCGCTGGCGTGTTGGGGCCCTCCTGTCTGAGGTTCAATGATGTGTGACTGACTGACAGTGTCATGGTGGAGAACATGATGTGTCTTTGCACCATATGTTATCTCCATCAGACACCGCAGCACCGACATGCGTTGGTGTTCCGCCCTGACAGACGTTTATCATGATGGTGTAAATCTTTGACGCATGTTCTCGACTACGTCTGGATCTCGGCTTTTCCTGTCGTGCCGAAGCCATTACAAATTGAAGTCTCTGATTTCCTCCCCCAGCCGGCAGCTCGGTTTATGAGATCACCCGAAACATAACTTTGAGCGCTGGAGAGTAAACAGTGAAATATGCCCTGAAAGTTGTTTAGAACCAAAGGGAAGAGAAACTGCTTTGTTTTAATCTGAAGCAGTTTCAAGTCGCATTGGAACTGCTGAATATTTCATAGCCAGCGCAATTTTCTGCATAATAGAAGCTCTAATGAGGAACAATTGAAATCAAAGCTATCCGGCGGGCGACGGAGGCAACCCACAACTAGCAGCTCCTTTTCTGCACAAAAACCCTAGAGTGGCTTCAAGAGCATCCTCTGTGAGGGAACAGAGGACGAATCCGTCTCCTGCAAAATCTTCCTTCTCACCAGTGAGGAGTAAATAATTTGCACACAGTTGCATGCTGGGAATTTAAAACTAGGAGCAGTTAACTTTTAGAAATGCCTGATATGGACCTGGTACGATGACAATCACACTCCAGAATCTAAAGTCTATTTCTTCACCAACATGAAGAACCACCTGATATACAACATCTTCTAATGGCAGCGGATCAGCTTGATACCTAAACAGCTGGAATACTTCCAGGCGTTTTATGAGGTCCTTGAAGTTAAAAGAATATTTATCCCAAAGTGCTCCGTGGCCCGAAAGACAAAGCACATCTGTGTTTGTCGAGACAGGAAACAATGAGTGAGAGACAGAAAGAGACCGTGAGGAGCATCTGTCCTCCCTCCGCAGTGTAAATGTCAGGCTCCAGCTATGGGCATCCTGTTATCAAGGCCATTACTGATTCACTCTCACTTCCTGGCAGCTGTCCTCCACGGAGGCATTTTAAAGTAAACGCACATGTGCTGCCTGTCTCTAGACACACACTCTTTGGCTTATTTACTACAATCTCCAATATTCCAATATATATTCCCAGACAGGTACTGTATAAATAATGAGACTGTGTTATGTGAGACGAAGGTATTATGTGGATGTGCGGGCTTCCGGGAGATATAAAATGAAAGCACTGAATGCCACATATTTGATTGAGCGACGGCCTGAGGGAATTCTTCTTCTCTCAATGTTTATGTATCAGAAAAATAAACACACAGCAGCACATTGGTGTTGCCCTCGTCATTGTTTTCGCCCTGGTCTATTCACAGGGAGTATAATACAAATATTATAATATCTTATCAAAAACTATTCAGCCATACGTGATTTCCCTCGTGTAAAGGTGCAGCTGGCATGTGCTGTGTTTTCTCTCTGTTTCTTCCCAGTAATTAGGGGAGATGTTACCTCACTCACAGTGTCTATAATCTATTTTAATCCATCTTTCAATTTCTCATTATTGATAATTTGTGCCAAACTAAATGTCCAAAAACTATCAGTGTAATTCAGCTATGTACCAAACGGCTGACTGAAGTCGACAAAAGCAGCTGTGAAATGAAGTTTCTACCATTTCTACCTCTGAATTTAAACATGGTGGAAATTCAAACCGGTGGAGCCGTAGTGACAACACAGGATTGAAAGGTGTGCATGCACATTATACAC
This sequence comes from Macroramphosus scolopax, assembly GCA_901007825.1. Taxonomy (NCBI): domain Eukaryota; kingdom Metazoa; phylum Chordata; class Actinopteri; order Syngnathiformes; family Centriscidae; genus Macroramphosus; species Macroramphosus scolopax. The sequence goes on from CAAKHC010015305.1 coordinate 44,450, forward strand.
CTACATGTGTGGGAAATTGGTGCATTCTCAGGATGATTGACTCACCACTGAGTGTGTGTGTGTGTGTGTCAATGTCTTTTGTGTGGCGGTGCTGCAAACCCAAGAAGATGTGCCTTTTGAAAATGGCTGCATTTTGCTCTCTAAATAATGCAAGTCCCTACAGAAATCT
>CAAKHC010015305.1:44638-60872 GCA_901007825.1 Macroramphosus scolopax
GTAATTAGGGGAGATGTTACCTCACTCACAGTGTCTATAATGTATTTTAATCCATCTTTCAATTTCACTCATTATTGGTAATTTGTGCCATGTCGAACTAAATGTCAGCGTAATTCAGCTATGTACCGAACGGCTGACTGAAGTCGACAAAAGCAGCTGTGAAATGAAGTTTCTACCATTTCTACCTCTGAATTTAAACATGGTGGAAATTCAAACCGGTGGAGCCGTAGTGACAACACAGGATTGAAAGGTGTGCATGCACATTATACACCTACATGTGTGGGAAATTGGTGCATTCTCAGGATGATTGACTCACCACTGAGCTGTGTGTGTGTGTGTGTGTGTGTGTGTGTGTGTGTGTGTGTGTGTGTGTGTGTGTGTGTCAATGTCTTTTGTGTGGCGGTGCTGCGAACCCAAGAAGATGTGCCTTTTGAAAATGGCTGCATTTTGCTCTCTAAATAATGCAAGTCCCTACAGAAATCTATTAAGACAGGAGAGCGAGAGCAACTTAGAAAACAGAGTTTAGAGTAATGATGGATTCTGAATGAAGTGTACCTCGGAGAGAGCGACGTGGGGAGAATGATAGCAGTCGGCAGCAGGAACAAGAAAGAACCATGATGGTTGAAGGGATGATGTAAAGCAAGTTCAAAAAAAGCCTTTGAAACTGTATATAAGAGTATAAGAGCATGTAGATATGATATAGTCTGTTTCACTGCACTCTCTTCTGTTAGCCGGTGGTTTAGATTGACTTTACTGTAGCACATGGCAGCAAAATCAATATAATTATCAAAGCTGCAACATGGCCAAGTGGCATGTGTGAGATTTACCATCATCAATGGAGCATTGTGATAAAGAACCAATAACAAAATCACACCATTATTTCCATATGTTTTCAGTAGAAAATGAAAAAATAACGATTTCCACTACAATCATGAATCATATCACAAGTGTGTGTGTGTGTCTTGTTGTATATATGCAGATTCTTTAAGACCTGAAATCTGGATGGGACATTGTAATGTTTTAACCTGCACTGTTTGTCCTTATTGATATATTATGGAGCATAAAAAAAATAAAAAGGGAGCGAATCTGTCATGTCTGCTAATGTGTGAAAGGAGATTACAATGTACGTCGTCTCAGCACGTCTGCATGTGTGTCGGCGAGATGTCATGCAAGCATGAGCGAAAGTGTTTGTGACAGGCAATTGTTATACGCTTAATCTCTGCGTGGTGGTTCAATCTGGAGCCACCACACACAGGTGGCTGCAGATTGATAAAGAAAAGGGAAAAGGAGTTTTTTCACACAATGCCAGTACAGCTGAAGACATTCAACGTGGATGTTTGAGTATTAGGACGGTATCAGTGTAGATTCCAATGCAAAGATGTCACTTTTCTATGCAGATTGTGCCAGTCACGACTAAAACGAGCACATAAACAACCGATTGGAAACAAGCAGCTGACCAGTGTTGGGAAATATCAACGAGTTAAAGCTGATCACAGGAAATCATTAACAAAACTTGGCCTGACGAGAGCTTCTCCGATATATATCTACTCCGATATATACTTCATACTTCCTGGTGCAACGCCCCCGCGGACCCCCCCGGTTCATGTTAAATCTATGTTCCGTTGAGTAAACCGACGTATTCCAAAAAAAAAAAAAAAAAAAAAAGTGTAAATGTCTCTTATTTGAAAGTTGAATCATTTAATGGTGTCATGTGAATCCCTATGTAACCACAAATCTCCTCATTATAACAACCCTCAACGCTTCGCTCTTTGAAGTGTTCCTTCAGACTCCCATCTGTTCAGTTACTCTAAGTGTTGAGGAAGCCACAGCAGAGAGTTAACTGCAATATGATTCAGAAATTGCGGAAGATTGCACTATGCAGTACAACTGCCCTTGAGACCTCAGCCGTAGAGGTACTTGAAGTTTCCCTTGGTTGGCTGAAAGAAAGGAAGACACAGACGCAGTGTAAGTTCTATTGAGACCGTCCTCTCCGAAAAAAAAAAGAAGAAGAAAAAGGACGATAGGTAGTAAAGCAAGCGGCGAAAACAAACTCTATTGGTGTTGAAGTGACAGATGCACTTGTAGAGACTGAAGCGGTTCAATGGTGACACGAATGTCGTAAGAGAGGGAAGAGAGATGCTGTTCTACGAGTCGAGAGACCTGCTGCAGACGAGTAAAGACGAGAAGGTGAACATGTTCCCTGAATTAGGAGACGCCTGAGAGATACGTGCTGGAAATGACAGGGAAGAAATTAAACTTAAATAAAAGGATGTATCTATGTGTGGATCCTTTTAGGATGTTGACGGACACTGATGATAATAATCGGCGCCTGTTAAAGGAGACAACATGCATTTTTTATTTATGGATGAATCCCTGAACGAATTAACTTGGCAAATAAATAATGGACCACTTACAATATTTTTTGTCCTTATAAGTCATTTCACCTCCGCTCATGGAGTAATAAAATAACCTTTGGTCTTTGATTCCAGTTCTCTGCCTCCCTTAACGCCACAGCTTTGCATGGACCAAAGAAAATACACAAAACATGTTTTCCTTCTATTGTCTTCGAGGCTTTGAGATAACAAATGAAATTCAAAGACGTGACAACGGATGACAGATCCACACCTGCATCTAAATATCCTGGCCTGAAGTTTGACGTGACAAAGACTTCAAGATGTGGCAGCATCCTTGAAATCTGTTATTGCAGCGACACAGTGAATCATCGCAGCTTCTCTGGAAGCTCCTTCAGCGCAGGCAGAACAACATGCCAGCCACCGGGGCGGCCTCAAGATGTCCTTCATCACCTGGCGCTCCCTGGTTAGGGCACATGCTGCTGCGTTTACACACTCTTTGAGAATGCAACGAAGGCTCTGGAACATTCAGATAAGGATTCTAATTTTGCGAGCCAGTGCACTTTGTGTCGACCACTAATGGCTAATGGAGTAAATAATTATAAAGCTACCCTGCGATGAATCTGATCAGTCTCTCTCCTCACTCGCTGCACAAACGGAGGGAGGATGAGAGGAAATTGGGTCAGTTTTGCTGTAATTATATGTACTCCAGCTTAATGCTCATCCATACTACTCAAGAGAGTGTTTCAGTCAATTGTCTCATAAAAACTCATACTTGTATATGAAATCCAGAGTATACTGTGGATCGTTTTCAGAATGCTTGGAACACGTCAAAAATAATGTAGATGTCATGAAAAAATAACAAGAAAAACCCAAAACAAGCAAACGCCACTTACAAAATTACCTTTATTAATTAATTAATTAACTAATTTAAAGCTGCACCTATTAATATTTAGGTGAAATGAGTTGCTGATGTGTAAAAGGTGAAATAAACAACATAAACAACTGTCAACCAACCAGTGGGAGCTAAACAAAGCGTGACACTCCCGTTTTCAGACGAATGCAGAAAACCATAGACTGTATATAAGAAGTGGAAATCTGCGTGCAAACTGTGCATTGATAACTCAGTTAACATTTTCCTGAAGTCTCTATGGCCTCAGTTTCTAGAGGTAGAGCCTGGCTAAGATATGATTGACAAGTTGCTTCCATGGCGATGTGTCATTGTGGGTTATCCAAAAAGCCAAAGTCGAGACATCAAGGTTCGGCTAGGAGCCATGTTGGACGTATTCTTTAACTCTCTTATCAAGTTAGAGAAGTTAAATCTTCTAGTGTTATCACTGCTTCATGTACGGGTAGTAGATATGGCACATACACCTGTTATTGGTCTTCTATATGTCCTTCTTATTGAAAATGATAGTAGATTCTCAGACCAGCCATAAACACACTACAGAGAAATCCAAAGTTGGACGGGGCAGTGACTCTAAAACTCCCTTCAGTATTATAGACGTCTTGCTGTCAGACAACACATCACTTTGTCATCATCATTTACAGCCTTATCAAACATCGTTTTCCTCTACGCAGCCAAACAGGGCCGCAGGGGGGGGTCGAGTTCGGCCCTGAAATGTTGATGAAGTACAGGTATTGAATTGCCACTGGGAGGCTCAGAAAGAGATGTGAGTCATCCGACTTGGCTCGGTGGCGAAGCTTCCTGCAGACGGAGCCTGTTCGCTTGCCCTCCATCAGCAGGATGTTAAGAGTCAGAGAGGTCTGCAGAGTGAGGACTGAAAGAAGGGGTATCCATGCAGTATAACACGACCTGGTATGGGGTCGAATGGGTCATTTTCTCTGGAGGTATTACCAACCGGATTTGTCTCGTTGGGTGTGAAGTGCGAGTGAAAACCAGGCTGCTATCCACTGAATTAGATAAAAGATCAGCGTTTTTTCTTGTGGATGAAGCAGACACATTGTAGGTAAATTAGTACAATTAAAAACTGTGCACTGTTACTACATGTAAAGTACACATCGGTACAACAGATATGCCACAGTTACCACAATATTAGGTAAACCAAAATAAGGTTGGAACTCAGCAAACATTTCTATTTTAGAAGCGGCTTCAGAGGTAATGATACAACTTTATTATCATTTTGGAATCTGAGGGTTAATTCCTATATCGTCCACACCATCTATATCAATGAGGCAACACGGTGCATAGTCGCAATGAAACGATGTTATTCCTTGTGCATTAATAGTTACTGTTTCTGACGTATTTGGAAGGACAGAAGTGAGACTTATGTTTTCTCAAGTGTGTTTTGACACCCTGCGGCTGCATGATAGATCACCCTGAAACTGTTTTATAAAGTCGAACCTATTTTCTAATTGTAGCTAAACTCAGGCGGAACATGCCCGGGTACAGTTTCACTGCGTGTTTTATCTCAACTATGTTCACTCTGAAAGGTCATCATTTCCGAAAAAAAAGAAAGGTAACTATTAGCTGTGAATAAATAGATCCTAAATCACGTATCTCCCTTATCTCATATTTTTCTCTGGTTTACGGCCCCGACAGAAGGACTGCACACACTCCATTTATCAACACTTTCTCTTCAAAGTACCAAACTGCACGGATCGACTACTTAGCAAAGTCAAGTGCAGTCTATATTTCAAAGGGAGAAACTGCGTTGTAGCTGAGGCAATTACAAACAAGCGTTCTCCCCCCCGAAGATCTGCCAGCAAGCTCCGCCTCCGTCAGCAGTTTTCCGTGGGGCTCCAGTTGAAGCAATGCAACACTTAACGGTCTGATTTACCTTATTATGGTAATGGCCAAAGTTTGTCTCTGCCTCGGGGTGTCAGGAAAAAACACTTGCCGAGTACTTATCCTCTGTAATAAAGGAGGCGTCAGTTGAAAGGATCTGAGACGTCCTGAAATGTGGAAAGCAAAGGAGTCTTCAAAGAGCAGGTAGGAGAGGACTGAGTGGAGAAACGCTGCAGCCGTCCTCCCCCTGCCCTCAAGCAGTGGAATAAAGCAAAACAGCAGGGAGGCATTATTAATTCAATGTGGTGGATTGGGAGTGTTTATCTCTTTTTTAGCGGGACCCTAATTACCAGTCCCGCATGCAACTTAAAGTTTACTTGTTCCGTACTTTTGTTACATCGAACAGAGAAGATTTTTCTGACAGCAGACTGATGTCTCACTCTCGCTCCTCTTTGTATCGAGAAACACTTTAAACATTTATCGTACCAGATTGCAGTGCAGTTCAACAAAGATCCTCTAGGGGGAGCTATAGTTTGAACGTTAACTCACATAGACTTTCATAGACTCCTCACATTGTGAATATTATTTGGTCCGATGTTTTGTTTTGAGTTGTTAAACTCGTAGAAATCAAAGGAGCATTTCTGGTATGTGAATAGAAAGAAACAGAAAGAGAAAGTAGATAGACCTGCCAACAAACCCCACAGAGCGGCTTATTGGAATCATTGATCATTGTGAAGTTCCCTAATTGCTAATAAAGAATTGATTTAGGCAGTCAAGTGGGAAAACACATCAACTGCGAGCCAGCAGGCTGCATGCTCGTGGTAAAGCATGCGAGGCAGGGATGCAAAAGAGCTGATAAATCTCAGGATGAATGAGAATACATTAGAAAACTCTCATTGCTTTTAACAATACGTTTAATAAATTACTTTTTTTAATCAGTTATCTTCCAATATAATCTGCGTCATTTGGAAAAACAAAGTTACTTCAAAGAATATTTCTTGACTCCTGGTCTTTGCTCAATTTACACAACCTGGATTCAATTTTGCAAGTAAAATGACAATATTATTATTATGACCAACATTTTTTAACAGATTACTGTATTGCGTATTTAGAAATTTGGCAACAATTAGATAATAATTGATTGTCAATAATGTAAAAAGTACAGATAATCCTCCTTCTATGAAGCTGATAGGAGGATGTTATGTAGAGATGATATATTGCAGTGCAAAGCAGGTACGATGAGAGGTCAGTCTACCAGTGAACCGGCAGCTGATAACTGGGAGTGTTGGGAGACGACATTACAGGACTAGTGAAAATGCACAGAACAACAAAAGCCCTAAAAATTAACAAATGAATATGCAAATGCAAAACTTCCCTTTCAAACATATTTCCAATGCATCGTGCTTCAGACACAAACAAGACGTCCATATATAGAAGATAGACACATAAAAACAATAATGTGACTTTTGGCACAATCTTTCTGCTTCTGTTTGTGAGTAATTCGTCCTCCGCAAAAACAGGTGGTGACGTGAGACTAATAAACACCTGTTTTTCTTTCCACAGCTCCATAACAAGAGGGCAGAGATGTTGTTAACTTAGATTAAGTATCCAGTCTGTAAAGAAAACTGCCTGTATTTATGTGTTCCTTCAGCCACAATCCCTTGGATTCTACTTTTAATCGTTTTTCCTTCCCTGAGCAGCCACGTTGTTCCCCTGCACACCTTGTGTGGTTATTTTGTTATTACTGTTTTAAAACATGTCTTTCATTTCTATATAATTACTTTACAAGACGACGGGACCTGTGCACACAGAGTACACACATGTGCCTGATGCTAAAAGAAAAATGAACATTAGACAAAACAAATAAGCTCAAATACTAATGCGAGCTGTGCGTTGCCATGGCAGCGAGGGTGCATGTTTGTGTCCAGGTCAAGAAGTTGACAGCGCAGAGAGGTCAAAAAATAAAATAATTAGCAGCGCAAATGTACTGTACTCCTCTGCCATGTGACAGCCCATATGAATATTTCATTACATGCAAGAGGAAAGCTGCATGTTATAGAGCGCTACAGGTCACCAGGAGTCAGATTGGAGGAGGGAGGCGACCATGTCGAGGGTTGTTCATTACAGATGTGGATGCTCCTCGGTTTTATTTGCAAACTCACAACATGAGCCTTTGTAGACACTATGAACTTGGGGCAGCTCAAATGTACAATATACATATATACATAAAGTGTACTGGCACACATCCATAGTGCAGAAGGACCTGCCGGCTGACATTCTGGAGAAAGTATTGGAAAACGCACTTTCCCTGTTAAAAAATGTGCAATAATAGAGAAATAAAATGATTTCACGCCAGCGTCATTTAATTGGATGTAATGTAAGATTAATTGTACATGTTATAACTTGGCTTGTGGGACATATATCACTTACTACTTAAGGATTTCTATGTCATATTAAAAATGAAGGAACGAGTGCAGTTGTGATGGGAAGCAGGTCGGAGTTCTTACAAGTAATAGCAGGGCAGTGATCATGTTTGGTTTATTTTCCGAGATTAAAGTGCAAAAAAATCTACAATCACGATCCCAAAAAAAAAAAAAAAAAGCTCATTATAAAGAATCATGTAGGAACATGTAACATCTGTCTTTGATATGTGAGCTTAACGAGTTTCCCTGTATGCATCCAGCATGCTGCTGCTGAGGAGAAGAAAGGAGAAGAAGGCTTTGTATCATCTCTTTAAATATTCATGTTACATTCATTTAACTATGGACGTTTCATGTCCGAGTCGATTCACTCACCAGTGAATACAGCATGTAAACCAGAAACCTTTGGCTCACCTGATTCCATTAAACACAGGTCATTAATGTATTTGTATGTAATTAGGTCTCGAAACACTCAGAAACCTCCCTGCAGAACAAGTTTTACAAGTGCACACAATTAAGTTTGCCCACGAAGAACATGAAAGCAAGAGAAAACAAAACATCAACTCACATATTGTACGTTATATTACCTCGACAATAAGTTGACACTCCCACACACACAATCCTCACACACATGCACATGTAGCCTCCAGGAACAACATGACTCATCTTAACTTCTGCCCACCTTCAGCCCCCCCTGATCTTTGACTCTGCGGCCAGTGACTCACTGAGTGTGTTCCCGTAAGTGTTTGTGCGTGAAGTGAAAAGACAGTTAAAGATGATTTGCTCTCAGCCTTTTTTCACACAACCTCAGTGGCATGTTTGTTCGACGGGAGCCTCCACGTACGGAACGTCTGCCTCAGCTGCCTGCTAACTTCAATGTGCCGCAGTACTTTGTCTGCAGGCTGTGAAGAAGTCATCAAATTATATTGGGAGAGCAGAATTAAGCTACACAATTCAATCAAGCTGCAGGGTGCTCACAATAAACTGACAAAGTCTTCACACTGCACACTGAATTAGACTGAAATATATTTAGTGCACACAACAATCTGCAACAAAAGAAGACCTGTTCATTCAATAAGGACTCATTCTTCCCTCTCACCTTGTTCTACAGGGTGTTCATGCTTTCAACCTACTCCATCGTTTGGATGATCCAGGAGACTCATGAGAGTTTCCGTATCTGCCAGCTCTAGGCTGCTTATCATAATAAGCGTATAGACCCTGGAGGGATCCACCTACCTCCTATCTTCATGAACCTAAAGCGATGGGGTCTAATAGACAAACTCCTTCATTCAATCCCAACCCATGTTATTACGCATTTCTGTTTGATCTCTCCTTATTGAACTGCAGGAAATATAACAAGTGTGCTCTGGAGTGTGTCTACATTCTGATCTTATCATGAAGTAAACTACAAATAAGGAAAGATTGGTAAATCATCAGGAAAACTGTGTCCTAGATTTCATCCTAGAAACGGTTGGTGAATCCGGCTCAATATTCCTTTACTTGGTTATTCCTAAAGCTTCATCAGAAAGTGCTGAGGAAGGCCGAAAAATTATTTCAATTGTTTAATTTCATCACAGTAGACATGTTCCTCTAGAAGCCTGCATGTTCATGTATGTGTGTTTAAAAAAAATCTTCATAAAAATGTGCAGAAAAGGTTTTTCAGAAAAACAACATTCAATCACTGTTTGTCCTTTTTAACACTTCCAGTTTAAAAGCAGTTAAAATGCGTTTATCAGGAAGCACACGGACGTGGAGTCACATTAAAAGTAGCTCAGGAGAAAGTGGTATTAAACATAGATCATTCACATCTCACCAACACCCGATCTGCTCGGTGATTTCAGTGTCCCGTATGTGTTAGAGATAAAGAGACATTGACCTTGCGAGGCTGGGAAAGATTCCTATAATGTTCAAGTTCACACACTCCGAGCTGTTTCCTTGTCCTCGCTGATTTGTTCCCCAAAGCACAAGTGAGTATGAGATGAATCATGTCGCCATCATAGGGAACCTTCAACTCTCGGTGGCTCCTCAGCTCCTTCCATAAGACTTTTTTCACATGATGCATTGAGGTCCTTCCTCTACGGGGCAGGAGAGGTTAAGAACAACAGAGGTGCTGTCTATCCTCCTGATGGACTCGTTTGATTCAGGGGCTTTACCTTGGTTTAACCTGTGTTTCTCCACGAGGCCGTAAGCTCTTTGGCGGATCTGAGGACAAGCCGATACAGCGTTTCCCCGATAATCCGAAGACAGTGGAGGTTTAGTGGCGGTAGTTGAAAATGATGAAAATATTTTCAGAGGCACCGATGCAAGGCCACTCGAATTAGGGTGCTAATGTAGCGTAGCACATAAGTGGAAAATGGTATTGCGGCAGCAGGCATTGCCAGCGGCAGTGCCATTAGGGCTCATTTTCCACTCTTAATGGCACAGGCACCTTGTTTAATAAGCATGGATTACAGGTCATAAAGGGCAATGGAGCAGGAAGGGGGGGGGGGGCAGGTGGAGGAGAGGTAGCAGTGATGTTCCCGGAGTTTAGAAGTTATCATATATGAACGGAAAGCTTAACTTGTTTCTGGACAGTTGAACGTGTCCACAGGAAATCAATGGTCCAAAACTCAAAGTGTTTTTTTACAAGTCATTGAGGGAGCGACTGGTTTCCATGAGTCAGCAGATATAAATGACGGGCGATCGCTACGACGAAGACTTCTGAAAGCTTTGTTAACTTTACTCCACTTTAATTCTAATCCGGGACAAATGGTTAACATGAGGCAAGAGGGGAAGCAACTGAAGAAAGAAACAAACATACAGCACGAATGGTACGAGGTGCATAAACTGTCACTGCTGCTAACGGAGACGCAGAGGTGAACAAAGAGGATCTTACGTTGGTTCATGCTCCTCCTGACCCATCACCTTCATCATAACACACCACTATTGCGCCCGGCATCTGCCCAAACACCTTACACACATACCTTAAGAACTGCTACCCAAAGTAACCTTGAATAATAACAAACTACGATCTTTCTCTTTCATTACCAAATGTGTTTGTGCTTAAACCGAACTGGATTTAAACCTTAGCGTTGACACAAACATCATTTTCAATGGAAAGTAAACACGTCTTATAGGAAACGTGTTGTATCAGAAGTTCTGATCAAATTACGTCTATGATTGGGTTGGTAAGTAAGTTTTTACTGCAGTTGTTTACATAGTTGATCTTTAATTTGTGTCTTTCCTTATGAGACGAGTGTGAGATCATTTTCCCTCTAATTAACTACCCAGAGTGGCGTTGGAGAAACATTTGGGGAGACATTGTTTGTAAAAATGAGAACGTTAGGCTGCAATAATGAGCAGTAAATGATGCATAAGCAGTAATGTTTTTAAGCACCAGGTGGGGGTTAAGATTTCATATTTTTTTTTTTCAAGTCAAGGGTAGAAAATGTAGCTGACTAGGACACGTAAGATAAAATATACTGATATATTTGTTGGGGTTACATATTCAAATTTAAATTCTTTCTTCACTGCATAGAAGATATTTTGGTTACAGAACAAAGAGAAAGTAAAAGTAGAGAGAAGTTAACTTCTTAACTTAGCATCACACAGCCGCCTTTAGTTTTAACCGAATACGATATGAATGCAACATTTAACAATGAAGATCTTCTGTATTCTAACTGGTCACACAGTACATCTTTAAACTGTGTTCCAAACGTTTGATGGCATGTTTTGCCTGTTGTGATATGTGAAACCATCTGTCCTGATGTGTGCTCGCTCATTCCGAGCGTGTCTTTCATTGAATACGAAATAAAAAATTTTTTAGAATTCAACATGAGCCTCTCGGTATTATTGTAGAACATAAGGAGAAAGTGGCTGTTGTAGCCTTAAATTATGTCCCATTGCTGTTCTCGGGGAAAGTAGACTTAAGAGTGTAAATTACTTTGTGAAGTTCCTCGCATTTCCCCACTGGCTGAGGATTATGCAGTGTTGTGGAATTCAGAGAGGATCACTGACGTTGTGGATGGAAATCAGAGACTTGTGTGCTCCCTCCTTCGTCTACTTTTCATGTTCTCCCTCTCCAAGGCTTTTCACACCATCGAATTTGAAAGAGAAATGAAGAAAGCTGAAAATCGAGTTAAGGTTCGTCTGAGACAAATGTTGCTTCTCTGCGTTTAGGCTGAGTGCAGGCAGAGATGGGTTGTTTTTTTTTTGCAGCGAAGAACACAAGACGCTGATCGCTGGATGAAAGCGTTCAAATCTGTCATCACACGAGCACACAAACAACTCCGCACATGCTTTATGACTCCTCCGTCTCAGCTTCCAACCCTCAGGCTCAGTGCCAATTAGCTCAGACCAGAGGATATTAATTTCATCCACGGCACAGTGGGAAATCATGGCCATCGTATTATTCACTCGTCATGTTTTAATGTTAACCCCACGCTGGGATCATTAAGGATTAATCATATTACTCAGGGCATAGACAGACTTTTTACAACCTGTTGATGAACTTGGAATCCAATAACTGTTGCTACCCGTGGTATTCATACAACGATACATTAGCTGTGGAGAGGCTTAGTGACTTCAGCAGTCTGGTGTAATCAACCTGAGTGACCTGAGAGGAGTCATCGAGGTTACCGCGGGAGTCGCTCCAACGTGGGGAGCTCTGTTTTTACCCGAAATTACATTCAGAGCTTTAGTTCAATAATGCATTTGTGTTATGAATTTGTTTCCAACTTTTACATTTCTAAATTATCCTTTATAATCTCGTATCTGGCAGACTCTCAATCAAAAAAAAAAAAAACAGGCACATGCTCGATCACAGCTGCACTCCATCCATCACATCTCATCGGCTTTTAGGGGATTACGTGAATAAAGCCCAACTTCAATTCATCAGCATAATAGATAAATGAATAGAATGTTGAGTGGAGAGTAAGAGATGATTTTCCGCCGGCAGATTTACAGATGAAAATATGTCATCCAACAACAAATGAATACAATTAAAACACATTTATTAAGCAGTTGTACCTTATAATATATATATTATAATATATATATATATATATATATATATATATATATATATATATATATATATATATATATATATATATATATTATTCTTCTAATACCAGCTGGTCACATACTGACACTTTGCCCACTGCCCTCTGATTCCGATACACAAGGTTCTCTTTCATATCTGTATGATTATGAAACAGAAGAGGTACGGACCAGTTAATGAACCGCCGCCATTCACATTCCTGTACTTGTAGCCGACGGGAGCACCGCTATACGACGGGGACGTTACAAACTAATCCTCGGGCTTATGCCCGCATCTTGTCTGCTGCAGGAGAACACACAAAGACATGCGATTGAGCTTATGATGAAAAAATTCCAGAGGATGAGGGCCGAGAGGAATTCATCCCAAGAAAGTTGCTGTTGCCGGACTTCCAGAAAAAACACGAGAGAGCAGTAAATGTTCAGGTGTTCCCAGTGCAACCGAGAAGAAGCTGCTCTCAACGTGCAAGATGTCAAACACCAACACATCGAGGGGATTCCCTACTAAACTAAACAAGCTAATCAGCACATAATATAACCAAATAATATAACCACAACATATCTACTTTTTTTTCACTTGTGTTGCCTGGAGTTGAAAAAGACGAGATTAAATAGGTAAACACACAAGAGGGAAAGTTTCAATGTTTAAAATTCTCTAAATTAGTGCTTCATTAGTTTGTAACATTGACCAGCGGAGTGTAAAAGAGCAAAGCAATCACCATTATTTTCATAATAAACCCGGAAGGAAGCTAACACCAGCCACTTGACGTAAATCCGAATCATATGAATAATTACAATTAATGTTTGAATTTGTGAAAGAAGTGACAGAGGTATATAAAATATGGAGGTATATGGAAAATATGGAGGTATATGGAAAATTCATTATTCAATTTCTGAAATTAACTCATCGGCAAAGGCATGATGCAAAGGAATACAAACATCAGGAAAAGGAAGTTGAATAATTTATGTATCAGGCTCTGAGGCTCATGCTGCCTTTTCTGAACTACAGAAACTTGTATCAGCCTCAGAATTCGTGGCCAAACTGCAGAATCACAGTGGCTGAAGAACCAGGTTGTCAATAGCTGTTTGCAGTTGCTTGATGGCTTTTTCTCGGCTCTGAGTTTGTGTGTCACTCCATATTATCAGTATCATAACATACCATTTGTATAACACTGTCAGTGATTCAAACACAGACACATGTAATTGTTTTCGGAGAATCACGCCAATCCCTTCATCCATCTGTCTACTACAGCTGAGGGTAATGCTCAATTTCCTGCAGCTGTTTGTGGGGCGTTCGCTGTAACTGTGCGTTGTTTGCAATGTCTGTGAGGGTAAATATGTTGGTGTGTATGCATACATGAAAGCATGCTGCCAGAAAAACACACTTAACAGCAAGACAAACAGTTACAACAATGCACCAATAAGAACACACACGCTGCAGTGTACTGAAGTGGGTAACCCATATGATTAGGGCCCGAGCACCAAATGGTGTGAGGCCCTATTGGATTTCTGGGAATTATTCTTGTCAGTTGGAGCGTGGTTCATCTTTAACCAGAGGGAAAAGTTTAGGAGCAGGAACAGCACCTTTATTTATAAATGTGATCTAACAGAGGTTTATGGAAAATATATGCGGTCTTTATTTCTTGCGATTGGGATCAGGTGAACATCTGTTTAGTATTTTTTCCTAAATTGTTATAGTTGTATTGATTTAAAAACCCAATAATGCATTGGGTCCACCTGACCCGTGACCATTGGTGGAGTAACAAAAATATGAACACCACACAAGGGTTAAAAAGCAAAGAATTTTACCGTTTGTGGGGTTTCACGTCCCTAATGTCAAAAGTCCCTATGACCAAATGTTCTATATGGGACAAACCTTTACTTCCTTTTGCACAGAGCTCTTTCTCTGCAAAGAGGAAACTTGGTTTAATGGTTAAGTTTAAGAGTGGAAATCCTCTTCCCGTCCCTGTTTGTGATGTTTATACACAGCAATAAGAAGAGTAAATAGCAACTAAATCGTGTTCATACCAAGGCCCCCCAAATAGCAGCATTCAAGACTCAGGACTCAAGAATACATTTAAAATGTTTATTATCAATGCAATTAGAATTAGTTTTGAATTAGACTTGGATTGAATTTGAATTTGAATTTTTGTTCAGCAATTTAATAATTTAGAATTGTTTTATGCTATTTATGTTGCAGGGGAGAGGTGGGGTTGGGAAGGAAAGCCCTAACACAGACAGCAGAATGTTTGTTGAATCTTGCTGTAGAAGCTTGAGAACCAGCCACCCTGACAGCAGGTGTTTTCCCGTCCAGTCTCTTCTGGATCGACTATGACAACTCCAGCCCAACTTGCCTCCTCCTCTTCCTCTGTATGGTGACCAGGATTGGGTTGTGGTTCTTCTGTCTGGCTCATTTGAGGCTCAACCTCCTCATTGTCCACTTCATCAGAGTTTTCAATGAGGAGAGGATGCTGCAGAACCTCTGAAGGCTGAATGCGGAGATCAGGATCCAGGTGCAGCATGCATTTCAGCAGGTCCATGAAATGGTGTTGATTATGCTGGTTGTCATATGTGATCTCCATTTCATCCTCAATACGGTCAAGGCACGCCAGTTGGATTTTTCTGTTATCTTCAATAGATAGCCCATACTCTTCCTCCATCTGCTCTGGGGTCTTGAATTGCCATTGCTGGGAACTGTCGGGCCGTCTGTTGAAGTAAAGTTCTGTGTCTTTTCCACGCTCCAGCACATCATCAGCTGGCTGTCCCTGAGTTTCCACAATATGGTGGAGCACCTCATATTCATGTCTTGCTCTGTAAATTGGACATCCAACCACCAGCTCTGCAATTGATAGGCCGAGACTCCACATGTCAATGGCCTCATTAAATGGGAGGTCCAGTATAACCTCAGGTGCCCTGTACCACAGGGTCTGTACAACGCAACCAGTCTCTCCAGCAGACATGTAGGCAAGTCCAAAGTCAATCAACTTGACTCGTATTGGCTGTTGATAGCGGTCCACAACCATTATGTTTTCGGGTTTTAGATCTGCATGCACGATTCCCAAGTGCTTTAAGTGAGATAAAGTTGTGGCCAACTGTTTGATTATTGGTACCACCTCTGCAATGGAGAGAGGGAAGAAAAACCTGTCTTTCATGTGTTCATGCAAACTTTGGTCCAGCAGTTCAAAGTTAATGCAGATACTGTCCATGTGGAAGAAAAAATCATTCCACCGAACAATATTGCACGTGTCTGGATCCAGAGACCGCAGCCGTTTTAGCATGGCAATTTCTTCTCTTGCCTGCCGCACTACTTCAGGACTGCTCTTGTTCACCTTAATTGCTACTTTCTCGCCCGTCTTTTTGTTGCGACATTTGGTCACAAAGCCAAATCCGCCCTCACCAAGGAAACTTTCCACTTCGTAGCACCCGTTGAGAGTGGTCCCTACATAAATTTGCAGGTCTTGCAGGTCTTGCATCTTCTTGAAATGTTGTCTAATTGATAGAAAAACACGTTTTGTTGAGTTGATGCAGTCTGGTAACAAGGATAACTTCTCTGCAAATGTAAAACATTTATATAAATGACACCAAAGGTCAAAGGACATCACAGAATGCCTTTCATGAGTGATGATGTCCTTCCACATGGCATCATGCCAGGTGGTTTCCATGGTGAGGGGCAGGCA
>CAAKHC010015306.1:0-34980 GCA_901007825.1 Macroramphosus scolopax
GGGAAGCTCGATCAGGATTTGAGGAGAGGAAGTTAAGGATAGACAGGGTGAGGAAGATGGTGACGAGGGTTGAAGTACTGACAGGTGATAACAAAAGTATATTTGAAGATCGCGTGCGTGTGTGTGTGTGTGTGTGGGGGGGGGGGTCATTGGCTTTTTGGCTCTTCCGCAGAATTCGTCCAATTTGTGGAAATTGCAGTCTTCATATATGATCCATATGCAGAGTTTGAAACGTCTTACCTGTGTTAGCAGGGTGTTGTTGTCCTTCAGAGAGTTGTTAATCATCTGCTGAGTGGTGTCCAGGTGGGTCAGCAGCTGGCCAAACTGCATGGCTGCGAGACAGGAGGGAGACGGGGGGGATCGGATTAGGTGAAATCACGAGTGGGGAGAGAGAGAGAGAATAATTAGGATGGAGGAGAAGGGTTCCGTAATGACCAAATCTTTATTTTCTTGCAGACAAAAAGTGTATGGAAGTAAAGAGACGAGCATAAATTTCATCTTCGCTGATAAAATAACTGCTTGAAAGATAAAGATATAATATTTTCTTTCGCTTGCTTTCCCCTTCAGTACAGATGATGTGT
Source organism: Macroramphosus scolopax (assembly GCA_901007825.1). NCBI lineage: Eukaryota > Metazoa > Chordata > Actinopteri > Syngnathiformes > Centriscidae > Macroramphosus > Macroramphosus scolopax. Next base: position 582 of record CAAKHC010015306.1, read on the forward strand.
GATCAGTGCAGCTAAGCCCTATTGAGCAGTTGTGCTTCAGACTGTGACAAATCGATGCAAAGAGAGGCTGGGTGATAAATGACCTCGTTCAGCTCTCAGAAATGAATCATCGATATAATCTATTAATGCCAAGGTTCTGCCTTCATGCGTTAAATATTAAAAAGATGATAATGTGATATAATATCATGCATCTCTTTTGCCCCGAGGGGTGCTGAACAGTATGACAAGATTTAGTCTAATTCTATTCCCATTTTGAATCTCCCTCTCTGATATCTTTGCCCTTTGTTATAATAGAATACACGTTTTTAGCTAATTCCATCATCTGTTTGTATCAAATTTGTAACTAATTTTCCTCTTTTGTCTCCCACTCAGACATTGCCATTGTGGATGCTAATTTATTGGCGTGTTAAGCGTTACAGTCGCTGCCTCATTTGGGATCTGGGTTCACAGCGTGTTACATGCTTTGCTTTCATTCTACTTATTTTGAATCTTTAATGGTACCCACCCCCCACTAACCTACATACAGCTTCTCCTTGAACTCTCCTGGGTGTCATTTCAAGGTTCCTCTACACTCTCATAAAGGAATAGATCGTACATTTCCCAAGCATTCTTTACTCCTACATCACTGGGGTGAGGGCTGTTTTTTCCTGAGAGTAATATTACCAATTACTTAACATAAGTACATTTAATCATTGTAATGTGATAAAGAAATGTCGGTCCTCCCTCTAAACATCTGGAAAACTAATATTGCTCCGTGTTTGTGAGCGTTCCACACAGCAGATCTTGAGCTACCACCTTGTAAATCGGTTTCAGTTCTAGTGTGTTACCTTGCTCATGCAACTCCTTGACGGCTACAAGCCTCTGCACCACCTGGGGTATAGAAGTGGACATGGCATCCCACTGCTGTACCATATCATAAAGCTGCGACACCTGACAGGTAAAAACAGATAATGGAATAATCATCATACTGATAAACACACACAAACCACTCCCAATAATCAATGTTGTATTTTGACAATTTCTCACACTTAAACAGTGTCAAGACTTAGACTGACTATTCTGATCAGTAGTAACACCAACTTGACTCTAAGTTGAAGAATGTTAGAAATACAGTAACATGATGTGAAGTTTTACCCTCACTAAAGTTCTGCTAGAACAAAACTTCTGCCTGCAAATTACACTTTATCAATCTGTGTATTCTTTTTTTCGGTTTGGGGTAAAGGGCAAAACAATTAGAATGTCATGCCATCTACTGGCCATTTGGGTGATCAGCACTTCAGAATAGAAAGCACACAAGGTTGGATGACAAAATATCATGAAGACCTTAGAGCTAAATAAAAACTAAAACTAGCTGACAATAGTCTGCCAGTGTTTTGGTTTGGCTCAGACTGTTAATAGGCTGCTGCAGCAGCTGTTTATGGATTTCACTCTTCACTCGTTAGTCTGGTTGAGTAGCCAGATGATACTATTCTCTGACAAAAACATCTATGACTGCTGATATCTGCCAGGGGAAACCTCCATCTGAAAGTGTATTGCTAGACAAAAATAAACTGTGGGGAGTACATCTGCATACGAGATGACACTCTGATGGATCGAGGCTCCAAAGCTTACTAACCTTGTTTTGTGTATCGGCATCCTCAATGGCTGCTTTGTGTTTGGCAATCTCATTCATCTTTCCAAGGACACTCTAAACGGGAGAAGAACAAAGGAAGGCATGCCGTTTGTGTGAGAGAAGGAACTGTGGAGGCATCCTGATACACAGCAGAGAATGTATATCAAAACTGTTTCTCATGGCAGGCTGTACCACTAACAGACACATCCCTGACAGAGAAATCTAGATTATCTAAAAATATTTTAGTATCTTTAAAACAGTGACAGAACTACAGTTCATTAATTAAATGGGGGTTTCCTGTATGCTGTGTAGGGATCAGCTGTACCTGCAGTCTGGCCTCCACTTGATCAAGAGTACCAGAGTCCAATGCGCTGACTCTCGCCTGCAGAAGTTCTAAGGTATCCTGATACAAAAAAAAATACACAAACACACAGCCAAACAGACACAAGTTATATATGAGCTTGAGCACAAGACGTAGTGTTCTTGCTACTAGCACAGCAGCCACAAACAATCTGGCATCTTTGAAGTATGACCCAGTTCTCTGGCTGCACACTGCACACAGAGTTGTGAAGACAGACACAAACTGCACACATATGCCAAAGGAAAGTAGCCGACTACTCACCATCAAACTGGCTCCTTGCACGCCGGCACTCAGAGGTCCCTGGGAAAGACGCACACAAAAAAATGGTCGGTCACACAGCAATAGGACCAAAGTAATTCTGGAGTTGTGACCGTGGCAGGTAAGCAGAACTAGTGTGAATAAAAACCATTAGAGTCGATGTGTGTTCAGACTGTGTGTACCTGCTTGTCTGATCCAGAGCCAACGGAAATCTCCAGCTCAGCCAGACGTTTATCCAATTCCGCCATCTACAGAGAGAAGAAGGCAACACATGGCTGACCACAACCTCCCACAAGACACACACAAACACCTACACACACCTTCCTGTCTTTGTTCTGTTCATCGACATGAAAGTCTGACTAGGACTGACCAAATGTCGACCAAACGTACGGAGTGAGAAGAGTGTCAGTCAACCGAGTTTGATTGGTCCGAAGGAAAAAACAAAAGTAAAACCACTGAGACGACACTCAGTCAAACAGGGACAGACTCTCGCTCAAGTGGGACTGTATTTGTGCATGAAGAGTAAAAATGCTCCATCGCTCCTGTGATTGCCCACTTGAGGTTTCTGTTCTGTGCACTTAATCACAGACCCTGACGAGAACTGTATCAGAATGAACCATCAAGTGGTACAATTTGATTGTGTACAGTGGGGCTGCACTGTCAGTGTGTTTGAGAGAGAGAGGGAGAAAGAAAGTGAGAGCGAGGGGCAGTGTGAATCAATACTGCAAAATGAAATAAGATTTGACCCGTCTTCAATAGAAATTAACAGATAATGAATAAGTGTTAAACAGGCGGCTGGTTTTATACGCCAGCTTGTAAAATTAATATTTTCCAAAGCTAATTATCAATGAATCTGTAATTCAGAACGGTGTTAACAATGTTCCTTCTAATATTCTTTCACAGCCCTGGAAGTGTATATTTATAAATATACATGTGTGACTAGCCAACTTAAGGCTCTAACTAATGACTACTAGCCGACAAGGAAAATCCTTGGCTGGGGCAGCCTGAATACTGACAGTCCTCTCGTGAGAAAACAAAACTCACCGAGCTGCTGAAACATTTTCTCATTTTGTCAGTACTCTGACTGGTTCATCCACCTCTCTCTCCACTTTACCTTGGCAGACTCGTTGAATTTTTCCTGCTCTGGTCTGCTGTGTAGTTCATAGAGTACCACTCCATCTGGGCCCTTAGCTGATGCTGTCGGCTTGCCGTCTCCTGCAGTGCTGCCACGGCTGCCCTTGGCCGCTTCCAGCTGTGTGAGCAGACGCCTGTGGGAAGGACAGAAAGGGAGACATAAAAGGATTATTTGCTCAATATGTTTCTCAGCCTCGAGTGCTGCTGTGTTGGTGCCTCTCTCCTCTGTCTTGCTTTAGAACATGTTCAAGCTGTTTTAAATTGCAAGGTCAAAGTGAGCTTGGGCTTGGATCTTAGGAGAAAGCATTCAGGATTTTTTCCCCCCTTTTCTCTCTCCGTCATCAGATCCAGTCCTGGATGCTTGGTTGGGTCTGACATGCACCAGGAGTATGTCTCTATTCTTTGTTTGCCTACTGCCAAACTAAATTATTCTCTCACCTTCTCCAAGGCAGCAGCACTGCCATATCCGTATTACTTGTTCAGTACTTACACCTGGGTTTTAGACTAGGACTCAATGAATTCAAGTCCATACTCTTCTACCCAGCCACCGCTAAATGACTACGTCCTTATCTTCATGCTATCCTTTCCTAGATCCCTCTCAATCCCTCAACTGTCCAGTATCTAGTTGCTCTTTACGGTTCTGACAGGTTGTACCCTCGGGTTTCAGCTGCTAGATGCTTGTCTTCTTGCCTGTATCATCTTGTCATCTCTTCCAGCTCACCTGGCCAGTGCTCCATCTGGGTCTGCCAGATTGATGTGCGCCTGTGGTCCCAGCAATGAATCGAGATGGGCAGAAACCAGCTGCTGTTTGAGCTGGGCCGCCTGCTGAGCAAGTACCACTGGGGTCAGGAGCTCCTCTGCATTGCTTTCTTTTGTGGCAGCCTGGAAGCAGATGGACAACAAGGTGTTTTAGGAACACACAGCAACTATACTTTAGGGGACAGCACTTCAGCTGTATTGTATTTGATGATGGAACAGATTACTGCTCTGTGCGCATCCATGTTATGACAGCTCATTGCACTGGTTTAATCAAAACAAGTTTTCATTTTTAATTTGAAGGGGACCAACTCTCCATTATTTTTTCACATATATAAAGTAATTCCATTGGGAAAAAACCTCAGGGCTTTTATTTAAAATGTTGGCATGGTCCCAATGTTTTTATAAGAAGCTGACAGTGCAGGTGTGCTAGTTGCTTAGTTTAGCCAGAAGCTCGTCTAGACGTGAACTGAACTCAAATGGTAGAGAAAAATAATTAAGATGCGGAAAGCAAAAGCAAGACAAAGCTTTGTCTCAGCATCAGACAGAGATCTTGGGCTGGATAGCACCAGGGCGATAGGTGGGCAAGTGGCCAGACGATGGCTCTCACACATCTTAACAAGGCTCTGCTCCTTTGATTCCTGAGTGTGCAGCTCTTATACGGCCACTTTCAGGGATCAAACAGAGGCACAACAGTAGTTATACTGTTGCATACTAATACTTTTTGTTTTTGTAACCTCTTGTTAACAATCTTATTGCAATTGTTCATAAGTAAGACTTTAGTAAATTGGCCATTCTTTGTGGGTATGTACGTGAGGGTCCTCTCAATCACAAAAAGACAAAAATGTACGTGTGTGTGTGTTGCAGGCAGTATACCTGGATGGCATCCACCTCCTGACTCAATTCCTGGATCTCGTTCACCAAGCGTTGATACTTTTGCTGAGGAGTCTCCTTCACTCCACAACCTTCCCCCAGCTAAACAACGATGAGAGCACAGGGAAATATTATACAACAGCAAAGTGGGTCTAGTACATTCAAAGCCATGACAAGTGATCACACAAGAATAACAAGTAATACATTAATTATGGACAGGATGTACTCACAATTTCAAACTCTCCTGACTCATAGCCCACTCTTCTGCTTCTACTGATTCTGTCTGAGAAGTCTGTGGATAGAAGATACTGCTTGTCAGATAAAGCGAGAAATGGTCAAACAAAAAATACCAGCATGAAGTCTAGTCTTAGTGAGACCAATAAACTTACCAAAAGCATCAATCTGTTTTGATATAGCAGTCAAACAAAACTCATGACTTGTCTCTAAGGAAGCTTGTAATGTTTTGTATTTTTATATCTTTCATTTCTCTGCTAAATTTGTTGCCCAGTGAGAACTGTAAGAACTATTCAGAAAGAAATGATGGTTATGTGAGAATGCAAGTATGTGTATGTATGGAGGGGGGTGGTGTACGCATGAACATGTATGGATGGAGATGCAAAAAATGTATATAGATCTAAGTGCAATAATTTATCCTACAGGTGTAAATATAAGTGTAATAAGTGTGCAGTGTTTTACTTTTTTATATTTATATTTCTTATTTAAATGAAAATGCCGTTGGAGAACAGTTGCAACGAAATTTCGTTCATATGTGCACTTTGTGTATGGTGTGAATGACAATAAAGTTTTTGAAACTTGAAACTGACCAAGTCCCTTGGTGGTGACATGCTTGTCTTTGAACTTGTCATAGGCAGCGTTGGGGTTGACCACAATCCTCTCCACGCTGTCACTGCAGAGCTCCTCCTGTCATTGGAACACCAGGAAATTAAGTCAGATGAACATCATCACAATATTATTAAAGGCGTCTTTAAGACTCAAATCTGAACCTTTGCTTGCTGAGCCAATGAGTCTCAAAGCCAAAGATAGACTTGAAATATGTTGACAGGATCGCAAACACCTATACTTGATCATCACCCAAGAAAGATTATTTTGATACACTGAAATATTTGTTTGACTCAACAGGTGTGTCATTGCTGACCACGATTAGATACCCTCAAAAATCTAAATTAATTTGCAGGAATAATGAGAGTCAATCATGTGCAATGGGCAGCTTTTGGATTATATAATTTCAACATGATTTAGGATACCAGCAGGCAAGAGACAAATAAGCCAAGAAATATAACAATCAAAACCATAGGCATGATTGTATCATCTAAACACCAATGATTTACACATTATGATAATAAGTAATTAATGTGGTATACGTCTGCTACATTAAAAACAATGTTATGTGAATGAAGAGAGGACCAACTAATTATACAGTATACTAAGCCATTAGACTTTCTTTCTAAAGGATGATTCTTTGATCAATGATCTGGATGAGCACGAGACTGTGGATCATTTCATCAAAACATTCTACTGAATGATCAATTAAGATGAACTAGACTGAAGGAAGAATTAAAACACCACTGACACAAACAGAAGACTTGTGCTCACACAGATTCAAATAAAAAAAAGAAAAAAAGACCAACAAAACACGCTGAACACCAAACAGCTACACAGATGTAGGGAGGGAGGGAGGAGGGTGAAGAGGTGGAGAGTTAGTCAAGCTCTTACCAGCTCCTTGGGTTTCCAAAGAGAGTTAGAGAAAAGTGACGGAAGAGCAGAGGGAGATAAAAAGGTAGGGGAGAGAGAGAGAGAGACAACACAGATTAATGTAGTTATCACATGCCATGCACACAACAGGAACAGTTGGCCAGGGTCGAGAAAAGATGAGAAAGAAAGCAGTGTTCTGAGAGTGGATGCTGGAAACCCTCAGGGCACTTTCTTCAGACAACTTATGATGTTGTACAGAAAACTCATCCCCAGTTCTGGGTGGTGGGATGGTCCATTAACACCACCAAGTTACTTTCTCGTTATTGAGGTGCAGTATGACCACATGGGAAATTATTATATGAATTCAGTGGAGTGGTGTTTTTAAAATACAGTACAGTAGTCAGAACTACCAGGAAAGAGTGATTTAACAGTGCATAAAAGAAATCAAGAAGGCCTTGATAATCCTAAAAGGAGTTTTGTTACATCATACACCATTCAGATGAATTGTTCACAACATGCAGTTTAAATCTAAATGAAAGATCTGCTACACTGAACCAAAGAAGTCAAGGTATATTAAAGGCCCCTCTACATTGTGCAAGAGAAACATGGTGGAATCATCATAAAAAGCAGCGGCCCTGGAACACAATGTCAGACACCTACTAGCGGTCCAATAACAGATTTGTCAACCACAGTCAATGGACTGCAGAAAAACACAAGCTTTGTCTTAATTGAACAAACAAATGAAATAAAAGGTAATGATAATCGCGCATTAAAGAGCCGACACTATGGCTGAAGCTTGTTTTTTGTCTGGATGCATTTTAAACATGGGAAGATGAATAAAGATGATGTGAGTCACATGGCATTTTTTCCGTTTACATCATTACAAAGTGATTCCCCCGGTGTTCATAGCCCAGTGTCACATGCCTCAAAACTGATAATATACTGTCTGGCACAAATCGTGATAAAGACTTAGTGTCACATGCAATGAACCTACTATCACAGTGTAAAGAGGCCTTTAAACATCTGGTTAGTCAGAATAGTGAGGTTAGCCAGGAAGCAACTGTTAGAGCATGAAAGGTTAAAAAGACCAATATTTGATTACATATAGACAAACACATCTTTGTTTTTGCGGTTTCTCTCATTCAACACACACACACACACACACAGTTGAGCCTTCTTCGCTGTCAATGCATGACTCGCCAACAGAGCGAAAGAGGTTTTCATGAAGACAATTCCGTATTATTAGGTCTTTCAAGTATTCAAATTGGCAACACAAATAGCAGGAAAATAATCAATTCCTTGCACTCCAAAAAATCAAATGTTTAATCAAAGAATGTCGATCTATTTCTCATTTCAACCCAATCAAATGGAGGAAGGAAGAGCGGATACAAGATTAAAAAAACGTGCAAATAAGCATGGCATTAAGCTCACAGAGTAAAATGGAGCCAGTCTTACTTGTATACACTAGGGTCCCAAGGAGTGGTGGATAAGGGTAAAAAAAAGGGCATGGGTATGAATATCGAAACATGGAACGGAAGACGCCAATTAAGTTTCATCTAGCTGGTCAATTAACAACCTAAACATGGTCGAAAAAAAGTCTGAATAACATCCCTTCACAGTTTACAAAGTGCTGACAAATAGCTTTTGGAAAGGAGTGAGGTTTAGGTATGCTATTACTAACTCATGGGGACTGCTTAATGTTAAGACCGATGACAGCGGTAAGTGACACAAACCATTGTCACATCAGAGTTATAGACAGAGTAGATTTTGTTCTTCAACACAGGCGCTTGGATTTAACTTAAGGGGTTTTTCATATTAATTTGTGTATGTAATATGTGCCAAAACTTTCTTACTTCTATCCATTATGTATTAGTGCACTTACAATGGGCACTTGGCATATTGACTGAATATGAACTAAAAATATGCTGATATTTTCTTAAGCATGCATTACATGTGCATTACTGATTATAATGTATATTATACAACACTAATGCCAAGGGGTGTTTTAGATGGTGGTTTATTACCACTTTAGAGTTATTTTGAACAGCTCATATGCAGTGACAGTTTCATCTTATTGTTATACTCTAAATACAAAGAAGAAATCAGTACGTTACGGCGAGTAGACTGCCCTGGGCTAACGTTAGTGTTAGTTAGCTTAATGTGCAGCGAATTAACGTTAGCGAACTGCCTTCAAATTTGACAGATCCAGTGAATTCACTTAAGACAACGTCAACTTACCGACTCAAATTGAGCCTGATCATCCTCTGGAAGGTCACCTGTCTCGTACATGTCCGGTTCATTGAAGGCCTATTGGAACAATTGGACAAATAATACATTAAACCCGATCTGATAACGTTTCATCGTTTATAGCCGTTAGCCTGGCCAACGCCCTGGCTCATTTAACAACACTGTTTTTACTAAAACCTGTTCTCTGTGGTGGCGTTTATCACAACACACGAACCGAAAGGGTTGCAGCTAATGATATAAGGTTTATTTTATGGTACATGCAAACAATAAACAGGCAGCTGAGTCAACGGGAGCAATGTTAGCTAACTTGCGTTAGCTGTCACCGCTTAAAGCTATGGTTAACGCTGCCAAGTAGCATTCTAGCTAATCTGCCTGCTAGAGTTAGCCACTTACAATTCCTGGTAAATTTGCGTATTTAGGATCAGCCATTATTGGTGGGAAGCAGAGACGAGACCAATGAATCGAGAAGGAATAAGTAAACAATCCGAAAAAAGTGTAGATTAGCGTTTAACCCAATCGATATGTAACAAAAGCTATCGTTGGACGTCACAGGAATAACCGGCGGAGGCTTCGCAGGCTGATGTGGTCACTGGCTTGATTTGACAGCGTGTGCGTTGGTTTTTTCGAAAGCATAGGCGAATGGGCGGTGATGTCCTGGCCACATAAGTTGAAAATATATCGACGGCCTACCACTATCAACAAAACAAACACTCCCGACACAGTGCAGCGTCAATACGCATGCGTTCCATTTGACCAATACGAATTCATCGTCGCTTCTCCCTTCACTGACATTATCATCGTTCTAAAGAAGTTCCCTGTAAAAAATATAACGAATGTTTTTATTTCACCCGTCCTTCTATTAACGAATAATTCTGTCTGACAACAGAATGAATTCTTCCTCTATTTTTATCAAACGCTATGTTGTTGAGTTGCCGCAGAATAGTCACATGGGGGCGCTAAAGACCTGAGCAATCTGCTCTATCAATTGATGGTGGCTTGAGAAGAAAGAATACTCAAGTTTACTTTTGACAGACTTACAGTACATGCAAAGTGATATAGGGCGTTTGAGTTTTAATTAATTAAATTTTCTATGTAAGCCTACCCAAAGCACTACCTGCTATTGAATTATCATTGAAGTGAAAGTGGCCACACTGGAGGAGAAACTAACAAAAGAGAGAGAGAGAGAGAGGCATTGGGGGTGGGGGTTGTGGATTTGCCTGGAGCCCTGGAGGAGCCAGCTCTGTGCAGAGCAGAGTTGGCGCTCTTCAGCCTCATCGGCCCCTCTGCTCGGTGGTGCTGATGAGAGGATTTCAGGCGCTACTTCGCCTCGCTCCGCCCACAGTGAGAGAGCAGGGATGACAGTGATGCTGCTAAAAACGCCTTCCGCCTATCCAGACACTGCCGACCGGACCAGTTTGGACTACAGTCCCCGGTACAACTCTCCATCTGTTCTCCATAGTCCAACTGCACTTACTTTGGTTCGAAGGGCATTTTAAATAAGACCGACTCTCAACCGTTTTCTTTCTTCTTTTTTTTTGTCTTTTTACATTTCATCAATTAATTTGGCGACAGTCTCTCCCAAAAACTCGCACTTGTCCATTTTTCCACATGCTATTCTGCTGTTCTCGCTTTGCATGTGGGTATAACCGGTGGCTTCAGCCTGCGTCCACTGGGTCTGCGGGGGGAAAGGTTGCAAAGGGATTTCTCCTCTTTTTTTAAGACATTCTTCATCTTTTGGAAGCGCGTCCACAGTTGTTGCTACAATGGCTGACACTAACGCTGAATGCAATATCAAGGTGTTGTGTCGTTTTCGTCCACTGAACAAGTCGGAAATAACCCGCGGGGATAAGTTCATCCCGATATTTCAAGGAGAGGACACTGTCGTCCTTGCGGTAAGTTATTCTCAGTTATCTCTTTTTTCTTTTTTTTTTTTACTATTGTTATGTTCAGATGATGAACGCTAGGGTTACACTTTTCTTCTTACAGTCACATACTGACCAGACAAGAATGGAAGCTTAACCGGGTCTGACTGCATGAAACTAAGTCCAGAACTGATCGATATTCTGATCAGCATGTTGCATTAATCAGGACTGTGATGCTGCCAATAAAACGGCCAAAACGTGAGGATAGATTTAATTGATGAATGGCCACTCTTCATGTTTTACAGGATTTGCCATCAGCCTCTCTCTCTCTCATTATAGTCTCTCCAATATCAACAATCTACACAAGCTTGACCTTAATAGCAGTCTTATAAAGAAAAGAACATAAAAACTCATCGGCTTCTGAAAAATCATCTGGACCCCACCTCTGGGATTCCACACTGGGCTTCATTATTTTCCTCATCTGTGTATTGATCTGCTGGATTTTGGCATCTTTCCTGTCTGAGAAATGTATGCATGATTGATTGCAGTCAGCCTTTAATACACCTTGAAATGTCAAGTGCTGCGCATTTAATGAGAGTCATGATTATGTTTGGGTTCTATTTGTCCGTTGAATGGATTTTACAAACAGGAAGGCAGCTGATGATTACCGCCACTGCCTTGGAGCGGCGATGAAAATGGCACGAGCTATAAAAATATACATTAATCGTGAGGAATCATACCTGAGGCTGAGGTTAATAGTGTGATTGTGATCCCGCTGATAATTACAGTGGAGCAAAATCAGTGTCTGGATGAAGGAAATTGGAGCGCTCTAAATGCCATAGTGGTCATTATTAAGATGTAAAGCACATCTAGCACAAGGCTGATCTAAACACACAGAAACACAAACATAGACATACACATGCATGCACAAATGGACTCTTATATAATGTACATGCATGCATTGCAATCTCATGATACATCTGCTGCTCTCCACCACACACACAAACACACACACACAGACATACACGTCTGCGTGACATATGATGTGAGTGGACGACATTTAGTTACATTTACCTCACCCAAACTCTAACCTCACCCCCCCTAATACTAGCCTCACTTCACAATAAGTCATCCCTCTTAAACCCAATAATGTACGTCATGGGGATTTGCATTTTGTCCCCATAAGGGAGGCAAGTCCCTACAATGTGACTGAGCTAACAGATTTATGTCCTCACAACAACAGGAATACAAGTGCACACACAAACACACATCCACTCACATGCACACACACAAACAGCGAGAGAAATCCACACCCATTTGGCCTCGGGATCGACTTCAAGTGATGATGAAGCCAGCAGAGAATCCCCATCGGCTTACAGACACACACATTCACAAATGCAAGAGAGGTTGTTCATTATCGCATTATTTGAATGCTCCAGGAGGCAGGTTGGCCTTACAGCAGCTCATTCATTCCCACATTCACATTTGTGGCTCCATTGATAGGTAATCAGAGTGTGTCTGAGAATGAACATGTTTCATTTGCATGGATTTATTGTAACAACATTCCGTGAATGAGTTTCCTTAAATTATTTGTTTGATGCCAGTGGTTTAATGGTTCCAGCTCCAGGGCTACGGTAGGCAGAGGAAACGCATGTTTCATATTAGCCTTCAGAGCATGACAGCTGGAAACAGAGTGTGTGGAAGCACAGTGGAATTGATGATGATGTTACCCAACTACACCCAACCTGTTATCTATCACCATGAGGAGACAACACACACGGTGTCTCGCTGTCTCCACCCGACTCACACATCTGTTTGGCAGCAGGAGCCTTCAGAGCTGATAATGTCTGGAAACAGAAGCCTGCAGTTTTATAATTATGTATGCAGTTATTTCACGTATTAACAGCCCCTCAATTTCCCCTCGATTCAGGTGAATGTAATCACACAGGCTCACGGGCAGCTTTCATTTCTGTGACGTGTGTAATCACAATGTGCTTGTGCTGGATGTGAACGTGCTCATTTTCCCTCTGTGGCTCCGGAGAACTCCCAGAGGAAGTTGTAAAAAAAGATTTTTCTCTTGAGACTTCGAGATGCCACAGCCATCGGATTGGATCAGGATTTAAAATATCAGACCGAGAGCAGAGCAGGCACGCTGGAGGAGCCCCGCAGCGACAACTAAACACTCACATTCTGCTGCTTGATAAAAACAATTAAGATCTGGGAGGCCCTGATGGCCCCACACTTATCTGCTTGGGGAAGATTCCTTCTAGAACTTGTCAACTGACAGAGGCAATGATTTGAGTTTTTGAGTTTATCGGCTGCACCCGGGTGGCAGGTAGGCGGAGACATGGGCAGGATAAAGATCAGAGACAGTGGCGTGTTGGTGTGCTCTGAATTGATGAAGGAACGTCTCTGGGGCCTGAAAAGATTATGAATTGTGAGGCCTGACTGAAACGATGTGGGGTAGTTCTCATACCACAGCACGGAAAGGATTGAGAGGAATTGTCTGTTCCATCAGAATCGTGAGCCGCGGATCCAATCAATTCTATTTTAAAAAAGTGTCGTCAAACTGATGAGTTGCTAACACTAGTGATCATGGCGGAGGGGAAGAGACGATCCAAAGCGTGGCTTCAGTTCATGATGAAACACCACAGAATCGCTGGTTGTCACGTCTGTGAAAAGATCATGTCAAGTAACGATGGAAACATCAGTAACATCTGGAAACATCTCTCCATGCAACACTGACTTAGATTTTAGTAAAGCCTTGTATTTGACACCTGACACAAGTGATCAGGAATCAAATAAGGGCGATCGATTAACAGAATCAATTAGCTCATTGCCAACGATTAAACGTGTTCCTCTATTTTTAACATGCCAGTTGAAGGATGTTGTTTTCTGTATCAGACTACTTTCATTCCTCTTATAACATGGCCGAGGGATCTTTTTTTAGATATCAGTCACTGTTAACATACGTATGCAGTATGTCGATATATAGAAGCCTACATAAGCCTCAGAAACACACAACACAACACAAAAATACATATGATATGAACAAAATATAGAACTCGCTATTGCATTTTTCTCTGTTTTCGATTTTTGCCTACCTGGGGACTACAGATCACAACAATACGTCTTCCTGTTGGCATATTTTCAAAAACGTTAGTCTGGTGCTTTTCCACTGGACTTAGGGATCTATATTGGGTATCAGTAGAACTTTTCCTGGAAGATGGAGCAGCAGGGGGGCAGTGGAACATGTGAAAAGTGATTCTATGATGTATCATCAGTGGCAGGAACTGAGATGGACAGTCCTGACGTCCATCAGAGATGTATCAAGTGCATTAGAGTTGTCAAACGCATATATAAGTCAGACCTTTCCACAGCTCCTTGGAGTACTTTCTGACATCTCTTACATGAGTAATTGTAATGGCAGTAGCACTAGATTACCTCTGTGACAAGAAAAGGTGTTTAATATTACTTAGCCTGGCATGACATTGTTCATCTTACATGTGCCGCCACCTGTGGAGCCCCTCAGGCCGCTGCAGGTGTGTGACAGTGATGTCCATATTCCGCCTGTCCTGCCCCGGGGCACCGCCGTTGTTTTTGCTCCTCCGTGGAGTGACACAGCTGGCTCTAGTGTTTCACCGTGTGGAATAATGCAGTCACAAGGCTCCAGACAGGTCCTCCCAATCTCCTGGCAGGTGAAGGAAATGCCAGGAAGAATCTCGCCCTCGGAACTCGGCACTATGAATAAATAAATGAAGCTGGTCCCCGCAGAGGCGGCGAGATATGGAATTATTTTCTTTCTGGGTCTCAGGTGATCACACATTATTATCACACAGTAGTGCCATATGAGCAGTACGCAGTCTTCACCTTGCAAGAATGGATCGTCTGCGTAATACTTCTGGCAGCATAAAGTGGTAAGACTGAAATAACTGTCATCTCAGACCAGTGCTCTTCAGTCCGTGATTGTTTGTTGTCTCTCAAGCTGCACGTATTTCAAGGAGCCTCACTAGTGCTGCGGATGATAAACATCCTCTGTTTCATTCCCTTTCTCCCAAATGGAATCATTTCAGGGTTCATTTGACTCCTTTAGTTGCAGACCCTTGCGATTCATTTTCAGTGCCACGCCCGTGCCGGGGTAAGAGGGTAAGGACACGCTAACAGAGGTTATTAGATCCTCCATTGCTGTCTGTTTTAAAGGAAGTGGTGGCAGCTCAACATCTCCACAATGTTTTTCTTGTGGCTCTGGCCACTCGCCATGACTCTCTGAGATCGCAGGTGTATCTTAATGAGCCTGTCCCAGAGGAAGGCAGAACAATTAGGCTTTGGACTGAAATACAAAATCAACAAGAAAACTCTCAGCGTGTAGTTTTCTAAATAAGGGCTGTAGTGATTTATCAGCAAACACATTCTCACATTGATGACTCAGCATCAGGAGCAATTAGGCTTCAGTGTCTTGCTCAAGGACGCTTTGACACATGCCGGGGATTGAACCGGTGTCCTTCTGATTACGGGACGGCCGCTCTATCTCCTGAGCCATGCTGTCAAAAAAACAAAAAAAAGGTGATATTCAGCGATGGCAGTGGCAAATGTTTATCTGTTTACATTTGTTGACAACATTAGCCAACATTCCTGGGGCCAAACCCTGCCAAAGTACAAGGTCTACACAGAAACAGCAGAAGGTTGGCTCACAGCGCCGCAGGACATTTGTGAGGAAAGTCTCAGCACCAACACGGCAGTAAGATTGTGCCAAAGGTTACCTGATATTATATTTGAGTCTTTGCAGTCTGTATGTTCTGTACTTGCTGCATCAAGATTAGTTACAAAGATGTTTGCTTAATACTTTTTTTTTTGTATTTGAGAAATGAAACGTTTGTTAATGACCACAATTGTTTTTTGTTTAAGTTTTTGCAGGAATTTGCATGATTGAATTTGTGCTCAGTCAACAATAGCGTGAAAGAGTTTTTTATTATCAACATTTCTTTGCTCCGTTGGCACAAAAGAGGGGAGTCGGCAAACAACAAATATGCTAATAAATTGGGCCGTGAGTGTGTGCTTGTGTGTGTGTGTGTATGCGGAGAGGATGTGCTGACTACAAAAACTCCATATCACATCTTTAACTCTGCACTGATGCCATCAATGCTATTGTCCTGCAGATGTCCTGTTATTTCTGTGCCTATGATGTACAGCGTATTGGACGTATTGTTCCTGCTGAAACCGGCCCCTCCGCCCATGTTAGCAGAGTCCAATTGAAATGTGCAATTTCAAGAACTATTGATTCTCTATTTTCTGCACGCCATTTATAATTCTATGGATTAACTGCCCCTGGCTGCTGGTCCCCTGTGTGCTTCAATGAGAACCTCCTGAGTGTTATAGGCTTCCATATTCACAGCTGCTAAATACTCCGGGTTTAAATTCGAAGAAGAATAGAGGATTATTGCAGTCTTGACAAAAGGTTCTCCGAGAGTTTATTCTGTCTGCGACCTGGCTCTTACCTGTTATTTATAGTTCAGTTGGAGCTGTTTGTACCCAGGGATGTGTCTCTGCAAAGGGCTGAACTGTGCAAACCAAAACAATCAGAAATAGAGGACCAAGGGGCTCCTCTCCCCCCCACTGTACACTCTTTACTGCTCTAATTCTATCACTGCAGTGCACATACCCTATCCAATTAGCCAGTGTAATGGGATTTCACTGTAGGGTCGAGATCTGCGCTCGTTTCCGCTGTTGGATGCTGCCATCGGAGCAGCGACCACTTGGGCTCAGCTTCTCCGCTTATTCTCTGTCAATACACTGTGTTTTTTTTTTCTCCGTCAAGCCACGTTTCATGGTGTCATGATTCTGTTGCTCGTTTCATCATGACTCAGTAGCAGGTTTCGGAAGATGTGAGAGAGGCTCAGCTTAGCCTTGTCGGTCTTTTCATTCAGTTAGTCCTCCAGTAGGTTTTAATAGTGGCCGGAGGGGGAAGCTCCTGCCAATCAGGGGTTTGAATATTAAAGAACTTTAGTGGAGTTTGCCTCACACCAGCCCGCACAGAGATTTGAGTGGTTGCAAAATGTAGAACATACAGATTGATGTAGCTGTTTTTAAAAACAGAAATCACCACTATTTTAGACTTCATCTTTCTCCCGTATTCCGATAAGACTCGCCTGCGCCCCTCTCATCTTTGTCCTAATATTTATTATCCTGACGTCGCTTTAGTCAGCAGCCACACTCAACAACTGCCAGTTCCTTCAGCTCATCTTTATTTTCACTCGGCGCACACGTGTGCCAGGGTTAGATAAGCCCGTGCCAGTGTGTAAGCATGTTTCCTGCCTATCTCCCTCCATTTATGACAGAAGTGTGCATGACTAGCAGGCTTTTGGCTCCAGGGAGCGTTAATGGAGCATCCTCTCCTCATTAGTCACGGCCCTGCCCAGGATGCTGCCTGGTCCCCATGTCTGCCCTCGGCGTCTGTGGGCAGCACATGCTCGCAAACGTGTGTGCACATGCAAAGCAGTTGGTGCTATATTAGCCTGGTGTTTGAACAGCAAGGAGATCCTGAGGGGGAGAACAGGAGCATCCCTGCCCTCTGCATGCCCAGGACTTCCACTGACCACAGTTCAGCTCATCCGACAGACACTTGAGAGTCCTGTCGTCTACTGTAGGTCACTGCCTGTTTTTTGAAGACCTTTTCTCTAAGGAGCGACGCTTTTAAGCACATTTCCTTCCACTTTTATTGATCCAGTTTAATCCAATTACCCAGATTGTGGGCAACCAGGTGGATTTTATTCAAACTAAGACTATAAAATCGCGGCGAGTACACATTTCACGCTTATTTTAATCTGTTCAAGGCCCCGGATTGGTCCCAGCCGAGACTTTTAAAAAACACCTCTCCAGGCTGGAGCTTTATCGCACCCAGTAGACGTGTCGATAATCACAAGCGACTGATTTTCGGCTAGTTCACTCCACTTCCACTGCCTCCCTCTAATTAGAATCCAGTTTATGCGTGCACTCCTTTTCTGGGGGCCTTTCATTATTCAAATTATCTCTCTGCATGGCTCGATCATTAGTAAGAGAATCCCCAGAACCATGTTGTTGATTTTTAACAGCAATTTTAATTCTGCTCAGTACTACTTCTTGAATTACAGCATTTGCCACACAGCTATTCCCAGAGCTTTACTGGATTTAATCTTTGCCGCCGGCATACACAAGTTAATAGAAATGCATGCTACGGATTCTTCCTTTCTATCCTTTTTATGGTGGAATTTATTATTCACTCCCCGCCACATGTGGTCGTTAGCAGCGCTCATGCTAATGGCGCGATTCGACCGGTCGGCGAAGTTGGTGGATGACTGCATGTGTCTTCGGTAACAGTGTTTGTGACAGGCTCTGTTTAAATTCGGCACACAGCTGTCTGCAGCTGGTGCATTAGTAGGTTGCCGGCATTACTTCTTGTTTCTAAGTCAATACAGCCAGCTCACAGGTCATCTACTAATTGAATTACTGGTGAAGGAGGATCGATGGCCGGTTAAGAGCTGTTCACTCTTAAAACACAGCGGAGCATTAGTGCAAGTGTTTGTAGAACATTTATATCCTTCGTGACAATCATGTATTTCTTTCACCAACATTTTAGACCGAATTACACTTGAATTGATGCACTGTTTACTCCCATCGGGTTGGTAAGTGTTGACTGGGTTATATTACATCTTCAGAGCGATATTAACACTTAGCAGTTTCCTTTTTTTAAAGGTAGGTCCGCTGCCTGAATACTGAGTGTATTTCCCCCCCTGTTGTGCTGAAGCAGAGACAAAAGCTTCTGTCAGGAGTAATCTTGTATCCTTTGAGAATTACTTTGACTGGATTTACTGCGTGCAGGCGCGGCTGAAAGCAGGTTGCTGCTGGGTGAAATGCATATATTGGCTGCAATCCCACTAGACATTAGATATTCCCTTTGAGACTGCTTACAACCGTGACTGTCTGAAGTTGTGCTCAGAGCTTTCGCTGCGGGTGGAGGTCAATCATCCCAACTCATTTATTTCTCAAGGTTTATTTACGTTTTTAGGGTCTCTATAAATATATGCCGTTAATAACTGTGGGGGATCGTGAAGGCTGGGGGTCCTGCACTGGACCAGACACTTATAATGATGAGGCGTCTTCATCCTCTGTGATGTTTTACTCTCCTTCTTGCTCTTTTTCTCCTTCAGTCTCTTTTATTCTCCTCTTCTGTCTGCAGTATTTGCATTGACAGTCTGAACGGGGAACATTTTATATCTCCTATGCTAATAGAGATTATTCTGCTCTACCGGATATAAATGAATGATTTCACTCTTTTCCACACAGTTCAGACAGATTAACTGTGTATCATTTGAAATTGTAGGATGATAACGCCTATACACAACTTACTATGATACAAAATATAAACCTGCTTTTCCTACTAAATCATCTTTTGGCACAAGCACTTGAAATAAATAAAAATTGGCAGGAAATGACATGCCATGATCCATTTAATAGATGTTCTGGAGCATTTAAAATCATTCCTCTGGGTGGGAGTTGAAGTTGGTGTTGCAGTGCTGCAACCACAGCTGGAGTTCAAACAGTTCAAGTTGCTGCATTTTGGCTTCAACAGATGTGCAACATCGCCGTGCTTTAGCTTTGACGTTATGTTTCCCTCCCTGCAAAGAAATGAACTTAGAGCGTTAATGGCATGTTTCCTCCTCCTTACCTTCAACTTTAGGTGCATTTGATCACTTTGCACTTTCAGCCATCCCCCTGACTAACAAGCAACTAACTAATGACAGAGCCAATTGAACGAGGGCGCGAGGCAATTCAAGAACGCTTCTTATCAACGAAGCTAAATTAGTATATGTTGCACGTAACGTAAGAAGATAGACAATCGATGTGTTTGTGCTGCAGTCATTTGCATATATTGGATTTTAATAGTGACATCATAATGACTTTGTCCGCATGACCTGATAGGAACTGCTGGTAATGATAAACACAGACCTTATTGATTTGGAACTGGGTCCTTCCAGGTCCCCAGGTCTCCATCCAAGACTACTGTTATTACATGATCAGCATCACTTCTGAGCCATTTAATCATTCCTGATTCCCGATTCCTGATTCTCTAGCAGGGCAGAGAAGAGGCAGCTACTGAGTCCAGTTTGAGTTGAAACTTCAACTGTCAACATTTAGATTTAAATCAGGAAAAATGGAGTAAGAACTGATCCTGAGTCTGAACAAGCATCCACTGTCAGATCTCAGTCTGTGATAGCTATCGATGCTTGGCGCCGTGGACACATTCCAGCCTGCACCAAGAACCTAAAAGACAGCCAGACAGGAGAAAGCACCCAAAAAAAGAAAAGACAATTATTGCCGTGCTTCCTCATGTGGCAACTGACATTTTTGCAATTTGCTGGCCGTCGTCTCAGTTTATTCATCCAGATATCTGTGATCAGGTGTCTCCTCATCTCGCACGGCACGGCGATGCGCCCCTGGCTCCCTCTGTGTCTCTCCCTCAGAGCCCGGCTGATATTGGATTCCTGATGCAGATACAGATATTTTTTTTGCGTGTGAGAATATTCTGATATTGATCCATCAATCAATATTCTTTGTGTATTAAGTAAAAGTACACAAGTGCTGTAAACAGTACAATGCTAAGAAGAAGAATTATGCTGTTATATTAATGTAATGTTAATTTCTACACATAATACTGTTGAATAGTCATATATATTATTATATTCAATAATTGGTGCACATCTGCCCACATACACACGGATACTGAATCCAAGTGAAAGGAATGATAGGAATGTTAATACTGCTCCTTTCTCTATTGTGAATACCCACAGAAAAGGCCGAAGCCTTACCCTGCTCTCCTCTCCACTCCTCAGTCGCCCGTTTTCCTCGCTCATCCTTATGAATTATGCAGAGAATTTCTCTTTGAAGGGGGACTAATTGCTCCACTTTCATATGGAGATCTTGTACAAACATCTTGATGCAGGAAAATAAGTTAGAAAATTTGTGTAAACAGTGTAATGTTGGGTGGTAAACTCCGGGTTCCCTAAGCTAGTGATTAGGAAAAAATAGCTACAACAATCGCTGTGATGAGCGCGAGATGAAGCTGAAGGACGACTCTGAACGCCACCGTCATCCTTTGGGCTTCAGGTTGCATCTTCAGAACTGTAGATCACCACTGGACGGAGGCGCCGCGGCCTCGAGGCTCTGTGTCAGTCCACTCGACTCAGACTCGCCACCAAAGTGAATGATGACCTAGAGTAATGTTTAATATAGTGTGACAGGAAGTTTTGCTGTTGTGAAGTGTTTCTTCGATTGTTAAGAGAGCTGTTAATGATGATGTTGTCGGGGGGCTTGAAGCCTGATTAGCTTGACGGACTGTGCAGACATTGTGCAGCCTGAACTCCTCTGCTCTCAGCTGTGCATGCACATCCGTGTGAGGAGGGACAGCAGTGTTGATGAGATGAAGAGGAGACTGAAACAGAGCCTGACACACACTCTCTCAGACTCTCTTGTCACATACCGAGTCCGACACGGAAATAAGACCCCTGCTCGTCTCCCCGGCCACCAGTCGATCCTACTCGGCAGGACCGAACCGCCGCGGAAGGGCCACTGGAGCAAAAAGTGCACAGCAGCGTGTCTGTCTCACAGACAGCCCTCCAACGTGTCGGAGGAGGAGGAGGATCACAGGCGTAATCTTCTTATCTCATTCAGCTCTGCCAGTGAAATGCATACAGTATGTCTCCTGGAAAGTGTGAGGGTCGCTTTGGTGTGAAACTCAAATGGTGTGGGAGGATTTAACTTCCCCTGAATGGGAGCTGAATGTGGCAGTAACCCGATATCCACCGTATGTGAAGGGGTGTCGTTCCCTTTGTTGGATTTCTATTATGTATTTTAATATTTCGGCTGAAGCTCTGCAGCCGAGAGGAGCTGCTGAGTCAGGCTGTTAATTGTTCCGAGGTTCATCACTATGAGCGACGCCTCCTCGCACATTATAGATTACAGCTGCTTCAGGAAATATTTGGAATGCAAGACTTGATATTGAAACCATTTCCTGTATCTGGGTCACATGATTTTCCGCCCCTTTAGGTTGCAGGTCCAGCGTACATTCACACTAATGGGACCCGTCCTCGTCTCAGCAACACATCTCTTCTCTGCTGCTGCTGAACCGTCATAAATGATGACATCTACTTATAAGCCCGCTAATATATGCGTGGCACAACCCGATGTGCTTTCATTAATCCAAACAATGTTTAAACAGAACACTTCCGAAACAACGTGCCGAGATGTGTGTGGGGGGAGGGGGGGACCGCGCCCACTTAGGAGACAGGAAGTGTGTACCATGTCATGCCATCGGTGCAGCTTATAGTGCATAATCCTTTGTTATGGATCTTTGTTAAAAGGTCTCAATACTTCTTCCTCTGCCGGTCTCGGGTCCCCAGGGTCTTAAACCCGGTCTGTTGGAAGACCTTCATCTAAATTCGACAGCTGTCTCTGCAAACCCTCCTCCTCCTCCACCCCCCCTTCTGATTGTCCTTTCCTGGCTTTGTTAACTCATTTTGTAGCATTCAGTCTCGTTTCTTTACTTTCATTTTTATTCGTTGTCTGTTGTATTTCACTCTCAGATTCTCTTTGTTGCTGTTTATATGAATAATATTTATTGATTTTTTCCTCTCGTGTCCTCCTCAGCCGAAGACGTTATGTTTTCATTGCTGTTTAGTAGTTAGTAGTTTGCCTGTCAGAGCCTGGATGGAGGACGGGCCCAGGAAGAAACCGTTGAATTTAAACAGAGATTTAAACAGTTTCATGAATGTCTTCGTCAGTATTACATGGTGCACTTGTTTTTGTCTTCCTCTTGCTCTGTTCCCCGTCTGTTCTTTGCCATCCCCTCATTATTTCCACAGTGTCTGTTGATTACTGCGGTTTGTAATTCTCCCTCTCACTGCCTGCAGCCCACCGCCTCTTTTGTCTTCTGGCAGACAGCAGATTGCCGGCTGGACGTCGGGGTGTTTGACACGGCACACACAGTTCTGCAGCGAGCGTACTTATTATTCGCCCGTATGCGCGTGGACACCTACGCACTCCTTTTTTCATCCCAATCCAGCGTTCTACATTATTAAAAACATCTGTAAATCCCTACAAAGAGACAAACAAGTAACTGTTTCTGTGTCGTACTGAGAGTTCGGCCTTGAGAGATTGACAGAGAGCTCACAGATTAATGTCTCCACAAAGGGCAGATTTTCATCCAGTTTATATAACTCACTCATGTTATTGACCTTGCTGAAGACCACATCATGCCCCCCCCCCCTCCTCCCTGTTCTTAGCGTGTTTTGCATGTGTGCAGGATTACAATGGGAGTCCATTGTTCTCGGAAACAACAACCACACGGGTCATTCTATTAAGACAAGACACTACGATGAAGCTCCATGTCTGTGGAACCGTCTCCACCCTCTTTTCACAAATGTCAAATCCATTTATGTAAAGCTAGAACTTTAAAACGGGAGGTCGCTGTGCTGCTGTTCCCACTCAGTATCTCGCTCCGCAGTAACGCTGCCTGCTGTGTACCACAGCTCCTGGGAGTCGGACTAATTCTTTTCTTTTCCTTCCTTCCCGGGCGTCGACGCTTCTTTACAAAGGAGAGAAGAAGAAGAGAGGAAACATCCAGATTCTGTTGACAGAAATCACAAGTCTCGTGTCGGCTCCTGTCAAGACCAAACACTCGTCTTATCGAGGGTGAACCCTTTTCAACTTCCGTACTCACAAGTCTCTCACGAGCACAAAGGCAGGAATGTGAATAAGTGTTCACGTTATAAAACATCATGACTTTTAGAGAGCGAGTTTCGATTCATCATCGTCCTGCTCATGTTTTCTTCATTTCCAGTTCTACTTTGCGTGTCTCTCCTTCCCTCTGGTTTCACATCCTCTCGTGGGTTTCCTGCCCGTGTGATTCTCTGCCTCGTCCTAATTGGCTACACCTGCGTCTCGCTGTTTTCCCCCGGCCAGTGTATTTAGTCTTCATGCTCCCTTCCCTCTGAGCCCCGTCTTCTTCGTTGCGGTCCAGCAGTATCCCCAGTGAGAGTAAAGCTCTGGGTAGTGACCCCGGCCAACCGTACTTTGATGAAGCCTCTGGCTATCCCCTGCCTGAAATTGACTGATCACCTCGGTACTGAATCTTGGCAGGCGAAGACCCATTCAAAGCCTCTCACACCTGAGTAGGTCGTTCCTGTGGCTCCACATTGTCACAAAGCTGTGAGATTTTGAGGTTTGCAGAAACGTCAAATGCCAAAAAATGTTATCCCGGCGACTGCTTTTGTTAGCCGACATCATCGCAGATATATAAACAATAGAACCTTCTCCTGTGTTGATGCACTCGCTGCCCCTGATGTAAATTCTTGGGCTCGTAGTGGCAGATTAATGCAAAGTGTTAATGTAAGAAGGTGATTGTTATTAGAAAAAGGAACATTGAACAATTATGAGTTAAGCTACAAAAGCATCCGTAAGCTTGAAGCAGAACTTATTCAAGTCACTTGTAAAACGTGTGTGTGTGCTGCGGGATTGTGTGCAGCCTGTTGGCGAACGTCGTTTGAAAAGGTGTAAAGGCAGCAAGGCTCATATGTAATTCTTGGAGGTGCAGGGGGATTACAGGCGTGATTTATCTCAGACTGCTGATGCAAACATAATCGAGGTTTAGCGCGTCCTCTCGGATTGAACGGCTTTTCTGTGGAGTACACATGTACTGACTGAAAGGCCATTTTATTTATATAATCGATGATGTAACGGTAACTGGTTTGCAGGACTGACAATGTGTTTTCATTTTTACAGTGTTAATCTAACTTTTTTTTTACTTTAATTCCCTCAGGCGAGCCATACAATGAATAATAATACCTCATGGAATCGCTCTCTTTTGATGCACGACACATTTAATTCCTTGCTTATGTAATTAAACAAACCCAATTACTACTCTACTACACAAACCCTGTGACCACGGCGACAAGGACAAATGAGCAAACATCTGGTTCCTGAATAATATATCCACCCTGCACGTGATGCATTCAATGACAGTCAATCACAAACATTCATCGTCGGCCGTGATGTAGCTCAGAGTAGCAGTGGACTGCAGACAGTCGACTGCAGGGACCAGTAGTGCTGTCCAGATATCTGAAGATCTCACAGTGCCGGTTTTACAGTAAGTGTCTCTGTCAGGAGAGCAGCCTCTCAGGAGGGGCCGGCTCTGCCTGCAGGCAGACAGAAATTGTTCTCTTGGATCTGCCTCTTCTCTTGGCTCTTACAATCAACCTGGTAGTTTTAGTGTAATCCATTTTAGTGTTTAAGGGGCTGACACCTTCTTGTGCCACTTGTATTACAACACACTTTTCCCGTTCAGCTGCGGCCTTTGTTTGAGACGCTTGAATAAATTATACGTGCTGCTGTCTGAAGCTGTCACACACTGTAACCGCACCGTGGTTTACTCAACGTCACTCACTTGCAAAACTGAATCACTATAAGATGACTTTACGAGTCATCAACATCCTCCTTAAGTATTTAAATCAATTATCTGTTGAAGTAGATGTATTGCTCAGCTCTAGTGTTAACTGTGAACCTAAGAAACTGGATTACATTATTTCTGCAGGGTTTGCCTCCGGACCAGGTTTCTTATTCAACAGCACACACTGCTTTGACATTTGTTAAGACACATATGTCTACACACCCGTCGTACTGCACATTAAATCAGGCCTGTTAACGGTCAGGCATGTTTTATGCTTCAGTTGCTATATAATCACAACTTGTCAGCTGTCAGGCAAACTTTGCCTAAGTGGCTAATAAGTGGCTTCCTAGCCGAATGAGGCTCGCTTGTCGAATTAATTGGTCGAGTGGCAATTCAATTAGGAAATTTGCATATCTGTGGTTTTGCTTTGTGATCGTTTGAATGGCTGTTTTTCAGCCGGTCGTCTAACAGGCCCGGACAATGTGGTGAAGTCACAAACAGACACTCTGCAGTGAGACTGTTTTTCTTTTCGCCTCGTGTGTTTAATCTCGGGTTTCAAGTCGCCCACTTTCTTTCCGCAGTTCCTCTGCTGTGCTCTTCCACTCCATTTCTCCTCTCCGCCCCATCACATGAATCTGCAAGTCCTTGAACGCTTCCTCTAATGGCCTCACCTTAGATGTGACCTCTTTCTCAGCCTCTCCTGGGGTCATGCAGTCCGCCGCCCAAGGCCGAATGCTGCATTATTAAACACTCATTGCATCCCGATGGGGAAAAATACACACAAATAAAATTAGGCACACAGAAAGGTGGAGGATGCTAACGGCTCAAAGACGGATGGGCCTCTTAATATGATGTGTGAGTCTCATCCTCACAGATGGACCTGGTCCATAAAGCATGTTCATGGTGTTTAAAGGAAATATTGATCCATCATGGAGGCGATGTGTCTTTCTGTAATGTTTCAGCGATGATGATGATGTGTTAAGCCTCCCTTTTGTCGCTGACACACCATTAATGCTCTGTCTCACATCCAGGGCGGATTTGACCTCCTCCTCCTTTACGGGGAGTCACCGGGGAGGACGAGGTGTTGACAATAAAGGAAAGCGCTGTCTAAACCGTCTATGACTGTGTTTGTGTTGTTCTTCACAGGGGAGGTCTTACGTGTTTGACCAGGTCTTCCCCACTAACACCACGCAGGAGCAGGTCTACAACACCTGCGCCAAGCAGATTGTCAAAGGTGAGTGTGTGTAAACAGTCTGCTGCTCTTGTCCAGGAATGCACGAGGGATGGAAAGAAAAATTGAGGCAGGAAAAGGCAGCACAGCTTGAATCTGCTTGAATCGCAATCCATTCACTGACTGCATGAATGAACAGCTTTGTACAAGCAGTGAGAAGAAAAAAAAACAATTTCCATGAAATGATGTAGTCACATGGCCATTGATCAAACACAGCCAATACCCTTAAGAGTCAGACCGTATTTCCTTCAACCTTCCCTCCATCAGCAACTCTCTACATCTGCCTGCCTCCTTTTTCTTTCTCCCTTTGGGGTCTCAGTGCCACCTTCAAAGCAAGTGTGGCACTTGTAAAAAAGAGCAAGGAGATTGATTTGTCAGGAAAGATTACTTGTATATTGTGAGATTTTTCATGTTAGGAAAGAAGGAAATCAAAGAATCAAACTGAATGGCGGTGCAGGAAAGGAAAGGGAAAACTCAAGGTTATGGGTTTAGCAAGAATGAAAGAATGACAAGGGTAACAGAGAGGTCGACTGGTGGCACAGTGGCTCAGTGGTTAGCACAGCTGACCCACGGCGGGCAGGTCCTTTTGTTTGTAGAGTCTGCACGTTCTCCCGGTGTCTGAGTGGGTTCTCCCAGGTGCACCGCTGTCTCTCCCATCAAAACAAGTACGGTATGTTAGAGGTCAGTGCCCCTGACCGAGACATGGGAGTCCCTGTGCACTGCATGCAACTGATCTCAGCCGCCTGCATGCTCTGCTGTAAAGATGCATCCACGGATCTGTTTTGTTTGGGTTTTATTGACTCTTCCTTCTGTATCTCTCTCCGTCCTTGCACGGCCTCCTTGAGACTTACAGACTAGACTTACCAAGCCTGCTTGTCTAATTTCTAATAAAAGTATCTCCCGTAACTTAGAATGAGACAGGAAGAGGAAGACATGTTGCTGAAGCAACACAAGCGTGTTTGCCGATGAGGGGAGGGGGGGTGAAGGGAAAATAGATGCTTCATTGTTTCAGTTGAGAGCAATTCTGATTAGACCTCGGTAAGCTGGCTTGTCTCAGCCGGACTTTCAGGGTGATTTGTTTTCGGCTATAACGGTTTGGCTTTTACCACCGGGGTTTATATCATCGTGTCAGCAACAGGACATTCAGCACTGTACGGCTCTAACCGGTGCGGAGGTGGTGTTCTCACAGCTGCAGCTGCTGCTGCCAGATGAGCGGACAGAATAATGTCTCTCTTCTTTGTACTTCACTGCAGTAGGTGTTCTTTATTGTGTGAAGCCACAGAGGTCGTGCAGCACTTAAGCAGTCTCACATACGATGATTTCTCTGTGTGCACAAGCTTTCTAAAGATGTGGAGCAGAGGTCGGAGATGTTTGTCTGCCTTCATCTGTTGTTGTGTCTTTTATGACGACTTTATTGCTGGTAAACACTCTCGCAATGTCACGCCAGTCATCTTTCCTTATCTTCCCTTTGTGCATCTTTAACATGCCCTTGGTATCTCCCCTCTGCTTCAGATGTACTGGGTGGATACAACGGGACCATCTTTGCCTATGGTCAGACCTCTTCTGGAAAGACACACACCATGGAGGTACAGTGATGCTAAATAATTCAAAAGGTGGACCTTTTGCGGTGGCGCACAGACACACGCCGTGCTTTTTCTTTTTTGAAACAGCATCTCCTCCTCTGCTCTCCCTGACAGTACATCTTCCTCCATCACTGTCAGCGCTCTCTATCTCCCTTCCCCAGCCTTCTGTGAGAGCTAACCTCCTTTACAACTCTCTCTGGCGAAACAACCCTGTTCCTTTTCAAGTCAAAAAGCCTCCGCGCTGTCTTTTGTTTCACCGTTCTCTCTCTACTTAATACAACCCAGGGTTTTGCATTTATCCTCCTCCTCACTCACATGTTCTTATATCTGTCTTCCTTGCAGGGGAACCTCCACGACCCCAAGGGAATGGGCATTATTCCACGAATCGCTGAGGACATTTTCGAACACATATTTGCCATGGATGAGAACCTAGAATTCCATATAAAGGTTGGTGTGTCTGCACATGCATGTAATTTGTGACATATAATAGACATGCCTGTTCGTCTGTAAGATAAACAGGCCTGTATATGTGCTCAGTCTGGCTCTACTGAGCATGTACATGCTCAGTCTGGCTGCATGAAACATTCTGCAGGAAGTCAGACCTCTGATGTAATCCTCATGTGGATGGGCTGAGCGGAATCAGACAGGCTTAAATAAATTATAATATAGAAAGCCAGAGAATCCTACAATACATGTTAGGCTGTCTTCCTTTCAGACCACAAGGCTTATGATATAGAATAATACCTCACCAGACTCACAGATAACAACAACACTGTGATTACTTCTACCAGAAGCAGCCCTTCCTTTATCTGTATCCCTTCACTCCTTGTCTGTCCCCTTTTACCGTACTCCAAACAGCTTCCACATGTTTATTTGTTTTGCTGCAGGTATCCTACTTTGAGATCTACTTGGATAAAATCCGGGACCTGCTGGACGGTGTGTTTATGCAGCGGAACACTCACTCATTTATTAATAAAGTGGTTTTCGTGCAGTACACAGCTGCACGGGCCACACCCAGCTGCATGAATTGCATCATGGTACTACTAGAGTTCACCTGCATATGTGTACACCTACATTTATATTTTTCTTTATGTGCCTCATATAATAAAGATTGTTTTGCACGCCGTGAGCACCACATCACAAACTGTATTCTTATCACGGAGATGTACAGCCAGTTAAAAATGATAAAGAGGCCCGGCCAGGCAGCTGTAGGTTTGCATCCACATGATTACATCTTTAATAGAGCCAGAAACAGGTGAGAGCCCTGATCTGTATGCAAGGCAGCTCTCAGTAGCAGAGAACATTTAAGCTGTGAGCGAAATAAAAGACAGACGTGAGGACAAGTGAGATGAATCGAGGCAGCAATAAAAGCAACACCCTGTGAAGGTAATGTACACGGCAAAGAGGGAAAAAAAAGGGACAGTTGGGAGATTAAAAGCACAAACACAGACTGACAGGAATGTAAGACACCGTCCTTCGGTTGTCTTTAATTATCAGAGGACAAGGTGGGACGTTGAAATGTCAAATGACGAATTCAGGAATCCAATAATTGGCTCTGCCGGAACATCTTCACGTTGTCCGTTGACGTCAGCTTAACCTCTCGTGTCTTGCTGAACATCGTTCAGCTCCATTAGAATCATCTGCAGCTTGAACTTCACGTGCGTTTCACACCACATTAGTGTCGTCAGACTCACAGATATGAAGGGACCAGAGTCGGGTCTGATTCCAGTTGTGCCGCGAGGAAAAACCACACATTCGCATGCAGATGCTCATTTCGCACACACGCGCAAACACGTGCTTGTTTTACCGCATTCGTAGGGATCCGTCATGGACTTAACGCATTCTGTAGACCCTTACCTGACCGTAACCATCACAGCTGACTGTTTGACCCTGAACACAGTGACACATGCATGCACGCGTTCACACGTACGCACACGCACACACGCACATCGCCTCTAGCAATACAATGACCTCTCCCTCTTGTTTTCCACTCACTCTAGTGACAAAAACGAACCTGTCAGTGCATGAAGACAAAAACAGAGTTCCTTATGTGAAGGTGAGTCATCCAACAGTTTGACAGGATACAATTTGGCAGCGTGGTTTTCGCCCTCTTTTGGAAAGGAGTGTGTGTTGTGTCCAAATTTGAATACAGATTCAAAGTCAAGCAAACTGCCCAGACTTCGGTGTGCATGAGTTCCTCTGAAGATGTTCATGAATGTATTCAGCGGTTGTGTTTTCCAGTTCACCCATGTGTCTTTCTCACCCTAAAGGGCTGCACTGAACGCTTTGTCACGAGCCCTGATGAGGTGATGGATGTGATAGATGAAGGGAAGGCGAGCCGTCACGTTGCTGTCACCAGTGAGTCACGCTGTTCATCCTCCTGTTGTTCCCCTGCCTTGTTCACGCTGCTCGTGGATGAATGAATTGAATGACATTTTATCAAAGGAAGTTAAATTACATTCTTTATTCCCCCCCTTTAGACATGAACGAGCACAGCTCACGCAGTCACAGCATCTTCCTGATAAACATCAAACAGGAGCATGTGGAGACGGAGCAGAAGCTGAGTGGGAAGCTGTACCTGGTTGACCTGGCTGGGAGCGAGAAGGTGAGACTGATGGGGATTTCCCTCTAAAACCATTAGAAAAGTAGGAGGGCTTTGCAGAGCTTCAGAGACTCACTCCCAGTAGGGTTTTACAATCAGGAATCAGACGTATTTTCTGAGAATCTGTGTAATCTGACATCAAAGCAGCAGATAAATGGTGTTATTTTAACTTTCGAGCCTTGCAGAGCTCCGACTTCTCGGCAGGGCCGTCAATCGATATTAGATCCTGCAGTCTCTCTCTCTCACACACACAGAGGAATGCTTCTTATTCCTAGTGTTGGGTTTATTGCGATGCAATATCAGGGTTGGGCGTTTTTAGCAATCCAATTGGTTCCACCGGCAGGTAGGAAACATAATCTTCCTGACAAATAATAAACCCTCCCAGTTCTAATCTGCTATAGAAGCAAGCAAAATTGAGGTGAAAGTGAGCAGAGCTACAAACAAGAAATGATTCCTTTTGTTTTAAGGCTTTCTGGGGAAAAAGGGAAGCAGCTCGACTCATCATCGCCACAATGCAACTTATCTTCAGGACATAGGTCATAAACCAGAAATACATCAGACCTGCACATGGCCGACGGCTCCTCCATGTGTTTCAGTGTTGATTGTATATAGGTCGGCGAACCTAGAATTGTAGGTGGCCATATACCAGGTAGATTTATAGATAATAAGAGCTGATGTTGCATCCATAAGTTGGCCCGAGGTTGAAGGGTGAAGTGTTTCAGCTCAACAACTTCTTACTCTTTAATACAAAACATTCCATACAGAGCAGGAAGTGGGTGCATGCTCCACAGAGTGCTTCGACATGGTTCCTCCAGAGCTCCTCATTATAACGCTGTAGATAATTGTATCCCATGACAATAGTGACACATGGTGCTCCTCTCCAATTAAAGTTAAAACGTGTTGGAGAAACCCCCCAAAGCCAGTTGCGTGCCGCGTTTCCTTTGTGTTTTTGTCTTATGTCTGATTTGAGTTTCTTTTAAAGAGAGCAGCTCCATCCATAAACACAATTCATCGCTAATTTCATATTTTACATATATATATGTTTCATAAATCTTGCACGTTCAGCGCTTAAAGTTTCTGTCGCATTTAGTTGTACTTCATTAATTGGAAGTACTCTAGTTATATATATTCAATTTCCAGGACATATTTCATGACATTACAATCACATGGGAACCGTAAAATAAAGTATTTCCAGTTAAACAAATGTGATTCTACTTCTATCCTGGTGTGTCATAGAAACTAATTCCAGCTATGTGTGTGTGTATCTGTGTCAGGTCAGTAAGACGGGTGCAGAGGGATCGGTGCTGGACGAGGCCAAGAACATCAACAAGTCTTTGTCGGCCCTGGGGAACGTCATCTCGGCGCTGGCTGAAGGAACGGTATGCTGGAGAAACCTCTGCCACATGTCTTATCTCTCAAGACGCTGCAGAGACGTCGCTGCCTTAAGCGTGAACTATTATTTGTTTGTTAATCTAATGTTGGCTGCCTGTATGTGTTTTTTTTTTAATTGACTCGAGGCTGCTGCTTATTGCTTATTGAAAAATTAGGCTGCTTTTCTAGTGTTTGTGAGGAAAGTAAGTAAATTAATTTAGAGATTATTCTCTCAATGTGAAAAGACGATAATCTTGAATAAAGACGGGGAGAAAGCTCCCTGCAGTCAAATTGGAAGTGTTTGACTAGATGAGGAAAATTGTTTTATAACAGCGACAGGAAGTTAAATACATGTAACGACACCACATTGTTGGAAATTAAAAAATAATCGCCAACAAATTGAACTGAGGTGAGGTGGTAACAATAGCTATTGCTACTCAGATGCTAACTAGCAACCTGCTAATGGACCATCTTAGCATCTTAGCATCTGAGGATCCAAAGAAAGGAAGATGTTTAGAAAAGTGTCTGTCCCGCACAGGTTTAACTTTTCAAAACTAGAGTTAATGAAAAGGCCTTTTATATAACTAAAAAGAAATATCCATTATAAAAAACGGATATAAAAACAACCTTTGTTGCTTTAGCTCGGTAGGCTAACAGCTACACATCCCATCTGGTCAGCCTGCCAGCTGCTGCGGTAGCTCCATACCTAGCATGATGGAGTGGATCAATAATCTCATCTGAGTCTGAACAACAGAGCAATTTCCCCTTTCTCCATTAACGAGTCTAATTTCCCAAACCAGACAGTTTTAATAACATGGGTTCAGTTCATAACAAACATCGGTGTCATTGAATATTATTCAGCCCATATAAACATTTTTGCTTCTCTGCTGCAGGGACGCATCATGTTATTTTCCTTCCCACCCATCCCTAATCCCACTGCTGATATAGCCCGTTATTGCAATTTCCCGCCAAGTCTGTCCAGCATTGATTCCTTCTACCCACTCGGTTGTCCCTCCGAGCTACACCACTGTAATTAAAACATCTCTTCTTACATTACTGTTAAAGCTGAGGGAATTTCTCACAGTCTGCCTCACAAACCTTTCATAAATGTGCTGGTATTCATCCCTTATTCATTGAGGAAGTCTTTTTGAAGGCATCCCATACGTTATAAAAGTGACACCGTGAAAGATGCTGCAGCGAAATGGAAAAAACCTTATTCTTTGTTCTTCAGTGACCCTCACTTCGCATACTTGAAGTTGTTAAAGAAAGGCATCGCGGTGCATCGATCCGTGTGCTATCTTCTTTCATCCTCCATGTCATTTTTTTCTCACCATCTCCTTTCTTCCTTTCCTCTCTCCATCTCTTTTGCAGAAATCCCACGTACCCTACCGTGACAGCAAAATGACTCGCATCTTACAGGACTCGCTGGGCGGAAACTGCCGCACCACCATGTTTATCTGTTGCTCTCCCTCCAGCTACAATGACTCAGAGACCAAATCCACCTTGATGTTCGGCCAGAGGTAACATGCTGGGCTAGATTAACTCGGAATATAGGCAGTCGCTGAATACACAGCACAGGGACAGATTTGTTTAGTCGTAGGTAACCGTGCATGACCAAAAAATGTAATTTAATCTGATAACTTTTTGGATGAAAATAGTGCTCCAGATAGATAGATAGATAGATAGATAGATAGATAGATAGATAGATAGATAGATAGATAGATAGATAGATAGATAGATAGATAGATAGATAGATAGATAGATAGATGGATGGATGGATGGATGGATGGATGGATGGATGGATGGATGGATGTGATTGGCTGGCAGGTGTGCATTTACACTGTGAATTGCACAGTCACACATACTTTGGCTCGACTTTAATCACCGCTCTAAATTCATCCGCTGCCCGAATGTAACCATGGCAACATGAAAGACCACAGTTGTCAAAGCTTTTTAAGAACTGCGGCAAGTACAGATGTGATTAGGCTCGTTATCAACTTTATTAACGAGCGAGAGGAAGAAGAGCACAAGCATCAGCTGAGTTTTTTTTTTAAGAAATTGGACACAGAGGAGGAAAAAGAAAGAAACTAAGTAAAAAAAATGCACAAGGAACAGACAGCTAAATGGATTAATATGAAAGAGGAAAGGAAGGCATTAACAGACAATTAATACAGAATACAGAATAAAATGGGTGGTTAATATCACGGCTGGATAGCCTATGAATCCATTTACATTTTTTAAGCATCAGCAAGAAATATGTCAGGGTATATTACCACATCAATTTTTCTCCTTTTTCCTTTCTCCACCAAAAACAGTAAGT
>CAAKHC010015307.1:0-14012 GCA_901007825.1 Macroramphosus scolopax
AACAACAGCAAGTTCAACAACAACAACAACAACAGCAACAACAACAACAGCAGCAGCAGCAACAGCAGCAGCAGCAACAACAGGTGTCAGCAGTGCAACCGCCAGGCCAGGCACAGAACCAGGGCCTGGGCATGCAGCCGCTGCCCCCACAGCAACCCATGGTAAGCCCCGTTGATTGTTGTCCTGTTGTTAGGATATACATGTAAATACACCTCGATTCAGTGCTGCTAGGCAAACATTTGTGCTCCATCTGTGTCACAGAGATGAAAAATCAATATCTCAATTTGTGGCTTAGCGTATAAGATGTTTTTATTTCTTACTCAGACTAATATATTGAATACTTTTCGTCCATTATAAGCGGTTTCCATAACCGAGAATTGAAACGTCAAACTTTGTGGAAGAAGGAATGATTAGATCTATACTCCCATTCTCAAAATGGCATTGTTGGGTTATTGTTCTGGGTTAGAGTTGACTAGTTTACTAATCTTAACTAGCCTTTTCTAGCTAATAATCAGGCCCCTTATCACAACTGAACTTACCACTGTGAACTAACTAAATTGGATGAAAAGACCAAACACTTGTCCGCAAACTGATGTACCATAATTATCAAGTGAGCTCTTTTTTTAATATGCTGCTTAATTTAGAAAAGAACTTTGGGTGTGCGATTGTAGAAATCAGTTTGGTAGATTTTTAGCGCCTGCACTTAGTGCAGGTGGGAAAACCTTCAGAACTGCTTGGTTCTGGAGAAAAAATCCTCATAATGTGTGTGCATCTCTATCATAGTTTCCACGACAGGGGATGCAGCAGACCCAACAGCAGCAGCAGACAGCGGCTCTGGTCAGGCAGCTGCAACAGCAACTTTCAAGTAAGTCAGAAACTTCTCCATTTTTAAGTGTGCCCAAAGATGTCCCTGTTTCCATCTATAATAACGAGGTGCAGACTTCATGTTTCTAATGAAACGCGTTCCTTCTTTTCAGACACACAACCAGGACAGAGCACCAATTCATATTACTGATGGTGCTTGTTCTCGGTGAAAAGACCCTCATTATTTGTGGACGCCTGCAGATTGTCAGGTGAACATGTCGAGTCCTGTGTTGGCTGATAAGAGAGAAGACTCTGCGAGGCACACCGGATCACCTAACATGAACCATCATGTCATCTGAAGCAACGAGCGGAAACAAATCTTCTCTTCAGTTTTATAATCATGGATTATCAAGGGATCCGGCTCTGATGTTAACAGATTATGGTTAATAATGGAAAAGTCTATGTAAAAAAGTACCAGAAATTATAAGAATAATGCAATTTTTTATTTTATTTCAATTTGTACAATTTTTTCAGTTTCGTGTATTTCTCATTAAAAAATCATGTCAGTTTTTAATGTCTTGTACTTGTGTTACCTGTATACTGTATTTAAAAAAAAAATGTCAATGAAGTCTTTCGTGATAAAAACGGGGAACAAAGGATTTCTTGTCTCATATAGAAGGTTGTTATGCAGAGAAAGCAGTTTTAATTACATCTTCTCCTTTATAATGCACAACTGTCTACTTTCATTTATGTTCTGCACCTTTTCCATTCCTGATTGAGGTGACATTGAGGTTGACCAGCGTGGAACTGATCCAAAAAGCATCTCAAAATCGTCAGATTTGAGTGCAGAAGGATGTATTCCTATTATGCTGCATGTTGGTAGATGCTACGGTGTTTTAGAATTATTCAACAACAAAATGTGTGCTCCTATAAAGTAGGCAGCTGTGGCCTAAAGGTTAGAGGAGCGGGCTTGATACTGAATTGCTGCCCCTATTCTAGCAAATGATCAAATCAAATCAGAAAAGCCTTTGACAAAATTCATTCAGTCTCTTCTTGTTTGGGAAATGCTGCTTCAAAAAGGATGAACCAACTTTCATTCTCAGTTTTTAATCCAACATGGATGCAAAGTCTTTTAAATCCAGATGTGAAAAGCAATTAGATCGAGCAAGCCAACAATGATTTAAGGGGTTGAAAATTGTACACATACAAGTAGTGCCTCAAATGTTTTTGGTTGCACGCTTAGAACCATGTATGTATATAAAACAAGCAATTTCAAACGAAAGCAAAGAAACTTTATTATACAAATCTGTGTACATGGAACATAATTCCTGATATCATTTCAGATGCTTTTTGTTTTTTTGTTTGACATTCGGACTCTCTAAACGACTAAAAAGCACTCCAGAGTCAGACCCCAGCATTCTCCCTTCGAAAGGACAGTCCATTCCCTGATACCTTGGCAGGAAGTTAAGAGCGGTCAAGCTCCTCTCACCGGATCGCACCCCGAGTCTGGACAGGAGCTTGTTAGATATCTCTGGCACTATCGGCTGAAGGAGTGTGCCATACATCCTCAGACATTCAAGGGAGACATGGATGATTGTGTCTTGCCAGTGTTGGTCTTTACTGTCGGTTCTATCTAACTTCCAAGGTGTGTGGCGCTGAACAAACCCATTGGTTTGCCTCACGCAGGCAGTGATTGCCTCTAGAGCTTTGTATACATGCAAGCTCTCAAAGTGCTGCTCCACCACAGCTGGGAGACTTCTCACACTATCCAGCATGTGGTAGTCTTCAGCAACGGCCTTGCCGCTCAGGCTGACATGTTCAATGGGAAAGGACTGGGGGCAAAATGTGGGGTAGACCTGGGCAGGGTTCAGAGCGGGGGCTGTGCAACGGTTAAGCAGGCCACCGAGAGAATCTGCAAGCTCGGCGTTGAGCAGCTTGATAACTTTGTCATCTCTGTAATCACAATCTGAGTCGGGTACTCCCTGACGCAAAAGAAAATACCTCATACCATCAGTGGTGAACATCTGTGAACGCTCATGAGGATTCACCACATTACCCAAACTTTTAGACATCTTCTTTCCACCTACTGTCCAGTGAGAGTGCACATGTATCGTCTGTGGCAGTGGCAGCCCAGCCCCGAGGAGAAACGATGGCCAGTAGATGGCATGAAATTTTAAGATATCCTTTCCCACAATGTGGTGGGCCACATTCCACCAATTGTCATGTTTATCTGGATAGCCAGCTACCGTGAGGTAGTTCACCAGTGCATCCAGCCACACATAGATGGTTTGTTCAGGATCTCCCGGGACGGGGATACCCCACTGAAGGCGGCTCCTCTGGCGGGAAACCGAGAGGTCAGGAAGGTCATCCTGCAGCCACTGAAGAACCACCTTGTAGAAACGCTCTGGCTGTACGGCCCTTGGATTTACTGTGAGCCAGTCGAGCAGCTGAGACCGGAAGGCAGACAGACGGAACATGTAATTCTCTTCTTCAAGCCACTCCACCTGCAGAATGAAATAATGATAAAAATGTATGTTCCAGGACTTTGCAACTCCATGCCCCCAGTTTTGTATCATCCTCCAGAGACAATCCTGATAGACATCATTATGGCTAATTAAGAAAACTTTTAAGTACCTTATGGCCACTCTCCAGCGATACTTTGATGTCCTTGCCCGCTGAGTCAACAGCATCGCCAACCTGTGATGGTGTGAGGAAACTCTCATCTTGTGTGGAGTACCAGCCTTCATAACTGCCCTTGTAGATGAGCCCTTTGCTCCGCAGGACAGACCAGAAATGTTCCACCGCCTGCCGGTGTCTCTGCTCAGTGGTTCTTATATAGTCTGTGAAGGATATGTTGCAGCTGCTGAAGAGATGTCTGAATCTCTCAGACACTTCCGTGCAGAAGGTCAGGGGATCTTTTCCATTAGAATCAGCAGCTTGTTGTATTTTCAAGCCGTGTTCGTCTGTGCCTGAAATACAAGACAATAGGATGTTTTATTACGAATTAGGGCTGAAACTAACAAGTGTCTTCATTGTCGTCATTTGTAGTCTGGGGCTTCTCTTTAGCAACACAATACCTCAATTATAATGTTAAGTTGAGATGCACTTTTCCAAATACTTTCTGGCTTTATTTATTTTTCCAGGAACACTCATGCATATACTTATATGGTGAAGATGATTTACCTGTTGCAAACTTTGAGTTGAATCCCTTAAGTAGCTTATACCTGTGCAAGCAGTCAGCTAAAACCGCTGAGTACAAGTGTCCCAAATGAGGGGAGGCATTTACATAGAAGATCGGCGTGGTTATATAGAAGCTCCTTTCAGGATGTGTGCTCGTATGTCTGATAGCAGCGGTCCTCTGAGGTCTCCAGAGAAATGAAAGTGGTGACAAAACTGTGCTGGTCTGCAGTCTGTGAACAGCCTTGCAGCTTCTGGTGATGAATAGGAAATGTGTCCTCATTGCTAGAAGGAAGGAGAGATGTCTGCATGGAGTCCACCAAACGATATTTAGTCCAGAAAGAACCGTATTTACTTTGTGAATGCTATTCACTCATTTAGCTAGCTGAATGTGATATAAAGCGGTCACGCCGAAAGTGATACCATAGACATAAACGTAAAATCGTACAACAGTTCTGAATATTGTTTTCTGTTGAAATAGCAGACGCCAGTGGATTTTAAAGCTGTTTTCCCTCAACCAAGAACCCATATGATTTTCTTGCTAGTCAAGGTTAGGGCTTCTTCCGTTGTCTACAATAAGCCTTCGTCCAATCAAATCACTGCCCGGTGTACCACGAACACCAAGGACCAATCAGATTGCGACGATGCTCATATATTGCCTTCTCTCCATTCGGATGGGTGGGAAAGTTCCGGGTTCACAGTCAAACGACATGCGGGCGTTGACATCTCAATATGCTTAAAAGATTTGGTGCAAAATAACATGATATATGTTAGATTTGGGTTTATGGTTTAATCGCATTGAAACGACGTAACGAGAGGCTTGTATTGGCGTTCGTGCCGGGTTTGCTTGGTTTTCGACATTCGGTATTTGCGTAGGACTTCTTTGTTTATTTTATTATGTTTAATTGATGACTTTCGATGGGTATACTTGCGTTTCACTTCTCTGCAATGGACCCATAGTGGTGCATTAAAAGGTCTTATCCTTTAACCAAAAACACCCATCCCAGTTTGTTGTTTTGTTACGTCTGAAGAAAGTGACTAATGTAAATGTATAAGCTAATACAATGGCACATCAACACAGCGTTCTTGATATATGGACATTCAGTAATTTGTCCAAACTTTGCTTGTCAGGCTCTTCTATGAGTCTGATTTATAACGTTAGTGGTATTGAGAAAGACTAGGCTGGAAAATGAGAAGTCCACAGAAAACAATGTAAAAACATATACATGAATACCATCCACACATTCCTACTGCTGTGTGTCCATTGTGAAGTGAGCCTATTAATCATACAGTCTAACATTGGTATATAACATGATATTGTTAACGTTTCACACAGTTGTTTGCCGTATGCTTTGATTAGCTTGCTAGCTGCAGCGCTAGCTCATGTGCCCTCGTACGGTCATGTGACCTGTGACTTGCAGGTCGCAGAGGTCCGCTGAGAGTCTCGCCCTGCCTACAGTCACTTGACGACGAATGGGGCTGACCTGACACCGAGGTGAAACTACGTTGGGGAATTGTAACGGTACGCGACTGTTAATTAACAAAAATAGGCTAGAAAAAGTGTTAGTTTCTAACGCCCATGAAGTGTTTAAACGTTTTGAGCTGGTCACCTCAGATGGAGGCAGCCTATCATGTGATATCACACATGAGCTGTTGCTGGAGTCTTGACAAGTAGACGAGAGCTACTTGCTTCTTGCATCCTCAGGAACTTAATATCCTATCCTTCGTTTTTTCAGATGGAAGTGAACCGTGTCGACTTCTACATTGGTCTCTCTCTCGCAGTGTCCTCCAGTGTTTTTATCGGTGCAAGCTTCATCCTGAAGAAGAAGGGCCTGCTGCGTTTGGCCAGCAAGGGTTCAATTCGAGCAGGTAACTTTCTGTTGTTAGCATCCTGCATTCAACATCTGTCTTATGCAAGTTATGAAGCTATCACTTAGCTTATATGTACAGTACCAAACGAAGTTTGAAGTGACTGGACTCAAGTCAAAGTATCGTTTTTTCCACAGTGACGTAAGTGAAAGTACTAAGTTCAGTTTAAGTTGGACCCCTCAAATATATTTAAGTACTAAAACTAAAGGTAAAATTGGCATGTAATTCAGATATTGAACATGCCATTTGTTGGGATTGACGATGCAGTAACAGTTTGTGGAAATAAGGAAATGGTCGTGTCTGTTTATTAGCTTCTGATTTCCGAATTTCTATTTCCTATATACGTTTTACATTACATAAACAAACATTGGATGAACGGGGGATTTCAGTTCAGGAATAATACTTGTAACTTTGTTAGTTTGTTATTTGAGGCATTATTTATAGGAAACATTTAAATGTTATTTAAAAAGTTGAGTGGTAAAATCGTAAATGCTTTGGATTTTATAAGATGTTTTGCAAAGTATATCTGTCAAATACATATACTTGAATTGAAGCATAAAGTAGGAGTTAATGTTTTATCTGTATTTCACCAAAGTAAGAGGTATGTAGGGTACTGTGTAAATACAAGAATTTGCATCTATACATGTGCCTATGTTTACTTAACATTGAAGGCAAATGATATACAGGACGTAAATAAGTTCAATAAAGGTTTGATAAGAAGCTAGTTGTTGGAGAAAAACATGATGATCCTTTAAAGCAGTGATCCCCAACCCTGGTCCTGCATGTTTTAGATGTCTCCCTGCTCCAACACACCTGATTCTGATTCTGATTCAAATAAATGTTTGTCATTAAGCTCTGCAGAAGCCTGATAACGAGCCCTTCATTTGAATCAGGTGTATTTGAGCAGGGCGACATCGAAAACATGCAGCACAGGCGGGCCCCAGGACAAAGATTGGGGAATGCTGCTTTAAAGAATGATTCTGAGTGAGAAACCATTTCGTCCAGCTTTGTGTTCTGTGTCTCACAGGCCAAGGCGGCTATGCATACCTGAAAGAATGGCTGTGGTGGGCAGGACTCATTTCAAGTAAGTGAATGATGCATTTTAAGTTGGTTACATAGTCAGCTGTTTTATTTTTTTTATTTGGTTACATTAGCCAGCCACGTCCGTGATCACTGTGGTCTTTGTTTTCAAAAGGGAAACATTGCTCTTGTGGGTTTGGTATTTTTTCCTGGTGATGTTGCAGCACCCACACAGTATCTTTGAAGTACAGAGTCCGACAAAGAGGGCATTTGTCCACGTGGCTTGGACAAGTATAATTATTCAAATGTTACGCAGCAACAATAACTGTGAATTTATTCATCCTTTTGTTTTATGTTTCTAGTGGGAGCTGGAGAGTCAGCTAACTTTGCTGCATATGCGTTTGCACCAGCCACACTTGTGACTCCTCTGGGAGCATTGAGTGTGCTCGTAAGGTACTTGTTTTAAATTGTATTGCAGTATTATTAACACTGATGTTATTCTGCCATCCTTTGTGGGATGAACCCCGACAAGAGACAAAAAACAGCTATTGTCTGTAATCAAATCTCGTATATATGGCATATTCATAGTTAATGTCAATGAACTACCTTATCACACTGGGTCCCACATACCTTCATTATCATGAAATTATTCAATGAATAGAATATCAGCAGTTTTATCTTTTGAACCCTCCTGGTGTTGACACAGAACCTTATGAAAATCAGATTAAATTCAACTATGATTTTCAGAGAAAATTATGAAATTTGACCGGAATACACGAGGAGAGCTAGATATGCAGTAGAAGCATTTTTTGATAACACTGAAGTGTTTGCTTTTCTTTCCAGTGCTGTGCTCGCCTCTTATTTTCTGAATGAGAGGCTGAATGTGCACGGGAAGATTGGTTGTCTGCTGTGTGTTTTGGGCGCGACGGTGATGGTGATCCATGCCCCACAGGAGGAAGAGGTTTCTTCCCTCAGTGCCATGGCTGAAAAGCTACAAGACCCAGGTAGGACAAAACCTGTTTGAATTGATTAACCATACTTTGGAGAAAATACATCCAAGATAAGGGTTAAAGGGATTTTTTTTTTAAGGGTACTAACTCCTTCCCGAATGCTCCCAATAGGTTTCA
The DNA here is from genome assembly GCA_901007825.1 of Macroramphosus scolopax. Lineage (NCBI taxonomy): Eukaryota > Metazoa > Chordata > Actinopteri > Syngnathiformes > Centriscidae > Macroramphosus > Macroramphosus scolopax. The sequence goes on from CAAKHC010015307.1 coordinate 7,998, forward strand.
TTTTGTTTGCTGTGTGCGTTGTGGGAAGCAGCCTGGTTCTTATCTTTGCTGTGGCCCCACGGTTTGGACAGAAGAATGTGCTGGTCTACATCCTGATCTGCTCTGTGATTGGCTCCCTCTCTGTGTCTTGTGTCAAGGGCCTGGGCATTGGCATTAAGGAACTGTTTGCTGGGACAGCAGTGCTAAAGGAACCCCTGTTCTGGTCCTTAGTCATTTGCCTGGCAATCTGCATCAGCGTTCAAATCAGTTACCTGAACAAAGCCCTTGACATCTTTAATACCTCCATGGTCACGCCCATCTACTACGTCTTCTTTACCACATCTGTCATGGTCTGCTCAGCAATTCTCTTCAAGGAGTGGTTGAGTATGAACACTGATGCAGTGGTGGGAACGATCAGTGGATTCCTCACCATCATTTTTGGGATTTTCCTCCTCCATGCCTTTAAGGACATTACATTTAGCTTGGATTCCGTGCCCCTCTACCTTAGGAAAGGTCCTCAGGGTGTTCCTTGGGGCCACCAGCCTTATGTGGCCCTCCCCAGCCATGAGAGCCAAGCAGAGGATGAGATGAAGCAGCCCAGAGAAGGAGGCTCAAAGGGCAGATGGAGTACACACCAGAGGGACCCCTGAAGAACATTTTCTGTCTGTATTTATAAAATGTTCTTATTGCAATTATGAATTTTAATGCTTTAAAATATGAGCACACTGGATTGCCTATTCAGCCATTCCGTCCTTAGTTTTGCAGTATACGTCCATATTTTTTTCTTTTGCCTTGAAAAGATAAGAGGCGTCAATTATGGTTAACTGTGATGTGTAATTTATAAACAAATATTTCAAAATCATAGTGAATTCTAAGATAGAATGTTGTGTATATATTTTTTACATAATTAAGACCTGAATATTGAGCTTTAGCCTGCATAAACCATGATGTGCCTTTTGTTACTGATAACAATTCCCCTTAGATTTACACCTTGATCATTTACTGTGCAACCCTTGTATATGGCAGCTTAGGACCAGTGTTAACACAAGAAAAAAGAATGCACTTCAATCATGTTTTTGATGGGCAAGTTTTGAATAATCCCTCTGACAAGCTACTGAAATACCTCACTGTATATATATATACAAACTTCACCAAAGAATGTTGTTTCCCTTTATAAACATGTGCCATGCTGTAACATATCTCAAATGTAACGGTGCCTTGTTGTTGGAGGATGTTGAATAAAACATAACTACCTTATTACTTTTTCAAAGGACACAGAATCATTTGGAATCCTGTTTATTGCATATATACAATCCTATACCTTTTAGTAGTTAATCACACACCAGTGAAGACATTGTTGTTGGAGAGGGTATGTTGGAAAAACCATCCAAGCTGGTAAACTGAATGTCCTAGATGTTTGCATCTCGCGACGGCCTCCCAGGCATTTCCCGCTAGTTACGGCAGTAGGTCACAGCCTTAATTCCATGTGTAAATCAAGACTAAAGGACCAAAAACATGTCACTGCTTGCAGCGGATCTCAATTTCACTGTCTTGCAACACTCATATCCTGATAAATGGAGGACAAATCAAACTCAACACGACTGAGTCGCAGGGGAACATGGACATGGCGATAATCTGAGGCACTTGTAACTTCCTTTCCTTTCACAGATGAACTGAGAGTTCTTCAACATACAAACAACTGTCACAGGACCAAACATTCTTGTTCTTGCTGATGAGCCTTTGGCATTTGTGATCAGTCCTTCCAGATGTTTCATTTAGTCTGACATGGTCTCACTGAATGACCCTCTAGTCTTTTGAGTCTGTTCCAGTCGGTTTAGAATGAACTGGCTAGTGTCAATAAATCGCTCCACACAGTTGACAAAGCATATTTCAGTCCTTGAGTCCAGCTTTGGTCCGGGTTTGTCCATGCATTTCTCCTGGAAACAGAAGACACATCGAGCAATTAATTCAGCTATAAAAGAGCTATTAAGAACAACACCCAGCATTCACCAATGATCCTGACTTTGAGCAGATAAATGGATTCAGCTATTTAATAATATGTGCGTTTTTCCTCGTCGTAATGCCGTCTGGGTAAATACGCTGTTTACGTTCCAGGTGACATATTAAGCAGGGACCTTATGTGTAGCACTGGTAGCGGATGCCATACCATTATGCTGAAAAGCACGACATTGATGAATCAGGTAGATGGAATGACTAAAACATTCATTGAGCAGAAATTTTTTTTTTTTTTTTTTTTTTAGTAGTACTTGCTTACTTACTGGTGGCAGCTCTTACTACTATCTAAAATGAAGGAACTGAATTTTGTAATTCAGCACAATTACATTAGAGTTGTGAATTACAAACACACACCTGAACTGAAATCATCCTTTACTATTTCTTTTGTTAGAAAAGGGCGAGTAATGTAAACAAAATGGAAATTCTAAGGTAACAGACTGGCATTTTACCATTTACCAATTTGCCTACCTGTTACTTCAATGTCAATCATAACCTAAAATTACATTTCAATTCTTGAATTACAATCAAAGTGTTCTAAATGCATTTGAGAGGTCCACATTTATGACAGTGACCTGACTAAATAATAAATAATACTTTCACTTGCGTCTCCCTATGACGAGGACACATTACTTTAAGTGTATCCTCCACAGCTGTATAAATAATACAGAAATACTAACATGATAATGTCTGTCTGACATGCTTGTTGGAGAATAACATAACTACATTACAATTCTTAAAATTACACCTACAGTTTCTTTATTTAAATGTTCCTTGATATGTGTATCTCATCTTGCCTGGTGGGATAACGACGAGTTGGCGTGATCGAAAGTCAATATTATTATTAGTATTTATTGATCGTAAGTAACTTTTCGTTTTTATGTTACGTTTGTATGGTGTCTGACTAGCTGCCATGCAAAACTTGTAAGAGCAACACAAAATTTAAGTTATCTCATTTACACGTAACCATAATGTAGTTGATTTCGACATAGCACCAGATAGATAAGACAAGCTAACATCTACAGCCCCTTGCAAAGCTTCGCTGCTAGCTTGGACGTTGCAACTGCTCTTACCCAGCAAACCTCCGTCATTTGATGAACCAGCTGCTGAAATCTCTGTTTTTGAGACTCGACCTCGATGAACTGCTGAAGCTGAGGGTCCGCTGTCGCTCCTTTACCGTCCATGTTGAAATAAAAACGACCGCCACCCGCAGTATTTCGCGAAATTGAATGTCTTACGGCTCAGATGCTGACCTTCACGTGCATACGAATGAGACCAGGAAGTAGCTCAACCAATCACAAGCGCGGGCTTCTGACGCAGCCTGTCATCACATATACATTTCCTTTCATAACACCCATAGATAGATAGATAGATAGATAGATAGATAGATAGATAGATAGATAGATAGATAGATAGATAGATTTAATTACACGTTTGAATTATTTCTAAGCCGGGCATACTTGGCTTTTATTTGTGCATTATAGAACATTTACAAAGCTTTTTCCCCAAACACGAATGTCTACATTCCACAATGATGCTACAGAGTTTATTAAGGACAGATACAAGGATCATTCACTCCTTTTTACTTCAACAAAATATAAAACTGATAAATGCTAGTCTGTAGGATATAGCGACTGTACTTGCAGTAATGTGATATGTACGCTACTTCAATCAATGAATTTCACATTACACATATTTCTATTGCAACAGACCTCAGTTCAGCCTGTTTTAAGGAATGTGTTAACATTCGATAGACATATGGGGGGGCTACTCTCTTGAGCTGGATTGAACTCTTTCTGTGTCTGTGTCCGTCCGGTTGTATTACTTTGAGATCTACTGGAGCTCATACAGCAGATCCCGAACAATCATGGCCAGGTCCTGAAAGGTGGGTCTCTCATCTGCTTTCTACAAAAACAAGAACAGGGATTGATTGAAAATATCATTATAATGACATCAGTTTCTGTAGAGTGTAATCATCACAATTTAAATCCCGGAGGTTAACCACAACCTAATGCAGTTTTCACTCACTTCCAGCCAGCAGCCTGACATTATGCTGTAGACCTTCTCGCACGCCAGTTGGGGGCGGTAGAGGCGCGTGCCCCGGGTCACCTGGGTCACTATTTCTGTGTTGTTCAGACGATCATAGGGAAGCCTTCCCAAAGTGTACACCTCCCACATTAGAACCCCTAAGTATGCACACACAAAAATAGTTTTTAGTGAAACATTACATACATATATTATTTCAGAGTTTGTTCAGTTATTAAACCATAGATTTAATAATGATAACTTATCAGAAATGAAGCAACTCACCATATGCCCAAATGTCTGACTTGCTGCTGAATTTGCAGTAGAGGAGAACCTCAGGCGGCGACCAACGAACTGGGAATTTTGAACCTACTGAGCTTGTGTACTCATCATCTAAGACATACCTGAGGAAACAGGAAGTGGATTTAAAGATCACATAAATCTCCAATGTGCATTTGTGTCTCCTGTTAATCAGTATCTTACCTTGACAGTCCAAAATCAGTCACTTTGATGGTGCCATTGCCATCTACTAAGCAGTTCCTGGCAGCCTGAGGATGTAATTGTCATCATTAATTCTCAAGTGATATATTGAGACCAGTGTATCTCAGCATGGCAGGATCTCTACAGAGCAGTGACACAGAAGTCTCTCACCAGGTCTCTATGGATGTATTGATTGGACTCCAGATATGCCATGCCTTCAGAGACATCTTTACACATCTCTAGGAGCTGGACGGATGTAGGGTGCTGCTTCAGGCCCTCCCTGAGGTAGGTGAGCAGGCAGCCATTGGAAAGGAACTCAGTCACGATATAAATGGGACTTTGTTTGGTGCAGACTCCATACAACTGGACCAGGTTCTCGTGGCGAAGCTTCCTGTTTTGAAAAGGTAATTATTTAGAGTTTGTTGTCCTCAGAGAAGTTATATTTACGACAAGGGGTGTTATGATGATGATAACCAGGATATTTTGAAAATGGAGTATTAATACCATGTTGATATTCCACACGTAGATAATGTATTGTTAGTTAGTAGTGCAATTGTTCTTTTTGAATGGCTTCATACTTCTTTATGGTTACAGTCTCCGCCCCACCCAACTATAGATATCACAATCATATTGTTATTGTGAATTACACATTAAGAGACTCTAGCTCGACATCAACACTGTTGCTTCTCATTTCCAGTGCAGTCAGTACAAGAGACGTGATATTAGCATAAACTCAAATTCATTTTTTCTTACATCATGATTTTGGCTTCTTCTATGAAATCATCTTCTGACATGGAGCCTTTTTTAATCGTCTTAATGGCCACGTCATGCTGGCCCTGCCATTTGCCGTACTTCACCAGTCCGAACTGACCAGTGCCCAGGTCCTTGATGAAGGTGAGGTCACGGGGGTCGATCTCCCACGTGCCTGCAGCACACAAGAGAAAAAGGAGGAGCATGTATGTTTCTCACTGTTTTACTTTTTTATTCTGTGTTCCATTTCTGAATTATTCTCACTATTTCAACATGTTCACAATCGATTCTTCATTTTGAATCACTTACCATAGCCAAGACCTGCTGTTGATGGAGGTCTTGCTCGGTTTGATACAATATGTTTCAGCCTGCTAACCATTCCTAGTGAGGGAGATAACAGACTGCATTATTACCTAGACGCTAAAGTAAATGACAGGACAGGACGATACATTCTAATGCTTATGCCTGTTAAGTAATTTCCTTTTTGCTTGCCATCCCAACCGAATCTCATTGTAGGACAAACAGCAAATAAATGAGATATTATATAGTTATAGGTATTAACCCGCTGCATTATGCTGGTGGTAGTTGATGAGCTCTGGGATGCTGCTGAAATTATGTTTCTCTGCCAGGTAAAACTGTCCTTGTGTGGTGGTACAGATGTTATAATGTCTGCAACATCCAGCGGTTTCCCTGTGGAGAGGCAAATGAAGAGAAGCTTACAGAAGATTTCCGATGACACAAATGGCTATCAAATGTTGGAGTAGGTAA
>CAAKHC010015308.1:0-33175 GCA_901007825.1 Macroramphosus scolopax
ACGGCCTCCCAAAACTCTAATTGCCTGCATAGTGTGAGTGATCATCCGCCTTTTTTGTCTCTGAGGCTGAATGTGTGAACTTCTGGAGGAAACACTGAAAGATTGTATTTTGAAAGGAATTCCTCTAAGATGGAAATTCCTTGAGAGGAGACAGTGATGCCTGCAGCAGATTTACAAATACTATCTCTCAACTTCAACCTGTATTTTTCCTCCAGTATTAGAGATGAACGATATGTGAGATATAATCATATTGCAATTATTCTGACAAATATCCAGATATGATTTTAGTCATAATTGCATGTTGTGTCACGATTTACCTTCATCAAAGAATTGCAGCATGTTATAATTTCAGTATGCAGTTGACATATTCTGCATTTCTTTATTGCTTTCACATTGTATCTGTATACAAACTACAGAAACTGGAATGTAGAAGAGAAATCCTACACCTATCCATGATTGCACAGAATTAAAAACACTCCTGTGCAGAGTCCCTCCAGTTCACCGTACCTCCTTAGCGTGATATCAAATGTCAGTCACAAAATCTTTGGCTGGACTTCAAAGCTGGAAATACGGTAATTCATAATTCAGTACTAAATGTTGTGCTTATAGCCACCACAGAGCGTGTAGTTGGGCTGATTCAGTTAGCCCAAACCTCTTCTAGCCAAGGCTCTGAAGTTTTACACTCGGGTCCAGTATGTTGTGAAATTGCAAACACTTTTATGTCTGTCTGTCTATCAAAATTTATAATGCTCTGATTTCTACCCCACTGGCAGTGTCCCTTAATTAGATTATACTGGAGGAATAACCAGAGTTCAGAATGCCAATTTGTGTCCCAGACGGTGTAAAATTTGCTGTTACACTGCTGCCAAACAGAGCAAGTGAGAGCAGACAAGGTCCTCAGGCAAAAAGCAGCTGACTGCTCCTTAAGAGTTTCTCTCTTCCTCTCTCTCATTCTTTTACCTCTCTTCCCTCTTTGTAGTCAGACATTAGAGGCATGAGAGGATAAATACAGATGTTATCCCAGAGTCCTAAAATCAAAGTAAAAGTGAGAAGTTTTCCTGCGAATGATGTTTCCTGGGTAGAGTTTTCTGTGCGATGGAGAACACTGATGTTGGCAGGCAATAAAAACATGTGCAGTGTTCGTGCTGTATGTAGATCGACAGTGAATAAGTTTACTCAACTATATACAGATTTATGGGTAACTGTCTCAAAATAATATGAATATCAGGGCAGTAAATATGTGGCACCTCGTGATGATTGTAAGAATTGGATTTGTTTTCAATGGTGGCTGTGACTCAGGAGATGGAGTTGGTTTATAGTCATTGAAAGGTTGCTGGTTCCATCCCCAGCTCCTCAAGTGTCCTTGAGCAAGGCACTCAAAAGAACGATATAGATGCGGCCTATTTACCATGTGTAATGTACAGTATATAAATAAGAAAATATATATAATTTTAATTACTTAATAGTAAATATTAAGTGGCTTGTAATAATACAAGTGAGCCTGTATTTGTAGACGACATGCAATGAAAGCAGCAACGTGAACAGCTGCTGTTCATTAGCGCTGGCCCAGGAACAGCCAGGGATTCAAAGTAAACATGGAAGGTTTCCACAATCAACAACATTTACAAACGCAGGAGAAGGAAGCTACTGAAAGCATAGAAGCACGGGACCAGCAGATGGTGAAAATTAAATACATAGCGGCATGTGGCAAACAGGAATGAGGGTTTATTATTCTGATGGTGGACCCTGCAGTTCTTGAGGGCTGCAGGACAGCTGGTTCACGTTAATGCTCTCAGGTTTTCATCCAGACGGCAAGAGCTAAGTATTTTAAAATTCATTTCCTTTTGGGGTGACTGACTTTAGTTTTAGTTCTGGTATAGCAGAGTTACTGTTGTTTGCAACTGTACACAGATCAAGTCTGACTCCTTGAAATTGGCCTGGAGTTTGTAAGTGGGTAAAATTAGCTGTTGAAACCGAACTCTTGAAGACTTATGACCCTGGAGAGTTAAGATTTTTAAGCCATAACCCCGAAATACTTTCGTCAACCAGTGCCAAATGTTTCTACTTAGAACTGATGAGAAGACTTGAATCGAAGATGATTGGCAAGAGAAACTCGACTCTCAAGCTCACTTGTGGCTTTGTTTGCGCCGCATCCTGGTTGTTGCTCAGTTCTCAGTAGACACACAATGGAGACAGTTATTTCTGTTCCGTGAAAACAAACAAATAGACACATATATAAAAACCACAAGAGCAAACCAACGCCAACATAACAGCAAGCCATGAAAAGGTCTCCAGCAGGTCAGTGTTGAGGAAGGAAGATAAGTGTTGTTCCATTATAATTGTTGTATTTCACAACAGCACTGTATGTTTTAATGACCTGCAGACATTAGATGGGCTCATAATGGAATAATTTACTTGTTTTGGTAGTTGAAATATGTAATTCTGCTTTAAATATGACATTTTTTCCATCTTTATTTTGTACAAGTTATCCAATAACTATTTCCTCTTAAATCACTGCATTGAATGTTTTATAACAAGAAATATTCTCTGGCTTTTGAAAGTATTACTGCAAAGGCCTCAGTGAGAAATGAAATATCTGTGTTACCCAGCGGAATGCTTTGTGTTAAGTCTGTCCCCGTGTGGCATCCTTAACTAAATATTAGTGCACTGGTGGCAGCATGTGGTTGTTCCTTCACCAGCTCCCATTGGAAACTGAGGTGTTTATACAGAATACATGTCTGGAATTCTACCGTCAGACACTCTGCCTCTCTTCCCACTACAAGAACATGTCAGTCATGTTTAAGATAGAAGTATCATCGATTATTTGTCCTAATCCCACTCAAAGAAATTATATTTCACCATGTTTCTTTTTGGCCTTAAAGCATCCAGGAACAAAATACAGAAAACAAGCATTACTATAATGACTGATGCAGACTTATGGATGTTTCTACAATGAAGTATTTCATTTAATTTTCCTTTTACTTATTAGTGTGTACTCCTACAGTACGTGTACAACACAAGGCACTCTCCTCTTCCTCCTTTCTGTTCCCCCACACACCTCCGCCCTGTCAGTTCCTGCTCATTCACCCCACTCATGACTCTAGGTGGGGTAGTTTATTATTACTTAATTGCTGCTGTCGGCTCCCATCAGGGTTAAAAATGAATGTTGCCATCTGTCTTCCTGCTCTCCTTTTCCTTCTCTCTGAGTCTGCCATGCCTCCGTCCGACTCTCCTCGTCAGGTTTGCTCCACATACAGTGGCCTTGCGGTGGTGGTGAAGCTCCGTCAGTGGATGGAGCTCGAGCATGGACCCGCACTTTTAACCCAGCAAACCAGTTCTTAAAGTCTTTGAAGATGTGGTCTCAAAGTTTTAGCATTCTTCTGTACAGATTCACTTGAAAAGGGAGGAAATGCCGCAATGTCATTCATTGTGAGTTTCGATTATTCCGTATTTTTTTTTGCAACAGCCGGATTTGTGTCAGATAAGATGGTACATATTCAGCCCAACTGATCCCCTGTGGATTCAGAGATATACATTATGTATCTCATGATAAATCACTTCTAAATGCAGCGCTGGTAAAATTGGGGGAATGGTCACATCTCCATTTTAAAGGAGTGATGTTTTATATGGCCAGAGGGATGTTGGACAAAGTTGAAGCCCTCCTTCTCCCTGGAGGTGTGCTCGGATCATTAGTTTTTGAAGTGTTTGGCCTTTTGATGTTCCAATGTCCTCTTTGGGCTCCCTGGCCTGAAGGATATTTAATATCACTCCTACAAATTTCCAGTGAGGAATAATTTGAACTGAGCATATGTCAAAGAAACAGCCATTTAAATACATTGGTTATGGTTAAATAGGCATAAAATGAGGCCAGATTAGACAGAGCACCTTTCTATGAACGCCGGGTCTGGTGGAGTGAGGGCCGACCTGGGGCACAGGGACCCGAGCCAAACTGCCCCTGCTTCGAATTCATCAGGTAGAACGACGGCACCGCTGGAGTTCAGACGCTCTCCTGCCTGTCCTCCTCATGACCAGCCGTGTTTATATTTCCTGTCACTGGGCCGGGGTGGCAATTGTCTCGAGGTCTCGGTTACTTGATATTTTATTTATGAATTTTCAGGGGAGTTGGTACTAAATTATACTTCTCTCTTCCACTGATGCTCAGAGTAACAGGGGACTTCTGTATCCCCAACATCTTCACTTCAAACACTCCCCTTGTTTTTCCACTAGGGTTTGCGTATCTTTGAATACGTCTTATCACCGGGAGGATCATGAAAGAGCATGCATTACATCCTATGAAAGAAGCTGCCTGTGCTCAAAGCAACTGAGTTGTGCCCATCTAAAAAAGATGTCTGGCTTTTTTTTCTCTCTATCAACTAAGACAAAGGCACATATCCTCTATCAACCACAGCAGGAAACAACTTGATATACCAGAACTACTGCTAGATTAGATTATCACAACAATATTATTGGTTTTAGGATGTTTTAATAGGCAGCCTACTACTTTGTACCATGTAAGAAAACATCTGTAGCAAGTTTCCAGCATTTATAATGTCAGTCTTTTTTAGTTTAAAGCTGCAATGTGCGAGTTTTACGTATAAATGAACGTCAGTCAATCAGTTTGTGAAACTTTGTCGTTGGAGAGCGTTGAATGAAAAGAAGAGACAGGACAGACTCTGGGGATCAGTTACTGCTCTTGAACAGGCTGCTATTTGTAAAATATTAGGAGTTTGAACAAGAATAGAATGAAGGAGAGACGTTGGAAGACGTCCGCTGCAAGAGGGGAAGAGGAGAAACATCCCTCTGCTAAAAACTTTTTTTTTTTACTATTTTAACGAGAAAAACATTTTAAGTTTGATCATCATCATCTGAATGAAAGGTCAACATGATGTAAGCTGATGAAACCGACCTTTGACCTTGAGTACCAAGATGATCAAGTTAGAAGTTGCAACAATTCAAAGTGAATTTCATTCCCATTAAGTTCAAGTCATTCCTAGTAAAACAGGATATGCCAAAGTCCGTAATCTATTTGCATTTTTTCTCCCAGATATCATACAATTGTTTTGAAATGTTCATATATTTTGACCTTTATCTACAGGAATACCTGTGTTTGTGTGATCCTTGCGTGCGAGCAGCCATTAGTTCAACACAGTGGAAGAGTTAATGTCCTCGTCTCCGCCAGTGATTTGACTTCAAGGTTAGGTCACCATCCATTATTTAAATGTTTGGCAGATCAGAATGCTGCATCATATGATTGAGACACAGTGTGTCTTTAGGTCAGCTGGTAAATATAATTATGTAACTTTCACGTTTTAATATTGGAGTGAACCAGAAGACCAGCGGACAGGAATCAAACGTTTTAGTGTTCTTGCCTTTAGTCAGGGATCAGAACAGGCAGTGAGTTTTGGAAAATGAGAGAACAAATTGCCAAAATTCCCCATCCAAATTTGATCAGTATCAGACCTTTTGACATTAATGTTGTGAAGCAGTAATTAGATATCTGAATATGCTCTATGGTGCAAGGTAATCCTTAATAATCCCTGTAATTTACAAATGCACTGAATAAAACTGCAGGTTCATTTTTTTTCTTCCTTGACAATGTTGCCCTCGATCACAAGTAGCACAAATGCAATTAACCCTAAAACTGTTCATTAAAAATATAGCTAAGCCCTGAGTGTTAATTGTCTAAAAATAGTTCCTCCACGGTAAATAGATCATCAACGGTCTGAATGAATTACTAATGAATGAAATTTTAATCTAATGGCAAAGTGACTCGCTTAAATGATCCGATTTGTTTCATGCAGGATTAATTTCTCTTTTTTTTCAGTTTATCTTTCTCACTGATTCTGATCTCTAAAACTTCTGGTATCGGCTGACAGATCTGGTAGCAATACTGTTTTTCTTTTTCCTGGTTTTGAGCTGACTGAAGAGACATTTTATTTTTCTGGCTGACATCTAATCTATTTATTAACATTGGATATGGCCAACGTACAAATCCACTATTTCATATTAATAACAACTGACAACAGTCAAAAAGAGAACATTTGATAATTTCTTCTGGAAATTAGAGCAGGTAGTTATTTTAGCACTTATATTCTCTGTGTTTTACAACTCGGAGGTGATAGTATTCATTAACGTTATATTGAACTGATGGCTGCTGAACTCTTTGGACAATCAACATGATGGATGTGCCATATAGTCAAGTCGTTAAAGTTTGTTATGTAGTAAAAGAAAAACATGATAGGTAAGATCAGGACGATGCAGTCCAATGTATTCCTTTAAGTTTTTGACGCTGTCAGGGTTCATTATTCAAAGAGCTTCTTTTTGAAAGTAGTCGTTTTTTCTTAGATGCAAGAAATAGGCAATGCAGAAATCGCATAACAGAATCTTGATTCATATTTGATCATCACTGCTTGGTTGGAGAGTCTGATGTGTTGCTCTGGACGCACCTGATTGCATAAAGTTAAGATAGAGGTAATGGTCGAGTTGTGAGAGTCTTTCAACTTGTTCTGCATCCATCATGCACCTCCAGTACAAAGTACACCCGCTTCCCGTCTGCCATCACAATATAGACACAGATGATTTTTGGGTGAACAGATGCAGATAATGATGTCTCCCCTCATCTCCACTCCCTCTCCAGCCTCCTGCCAACGTGTGTGTCTGGTTTGTGTGTGTGTCATGGACCTTGCATGAAACTCTGTGGCGTCCACACTCAGTACCAGAGCTGACGCAGTATCCACACAGAACTGTGGTTTACTTTCTGGGATCTTGGATCTGTTACAGTTGAGAACAAGTTTCTCAACCTGAATCAATTTGTCACTCGCAGGCAGGGACACGTTGGAAACAGTACCTGTATCAACTATCTACTACATGACCTCAGTCCACCAACACTCCTTAGATCTGTTAGGAGCGTTTGTCCATTAAAAAGATGGGATTTTTTGGTGCTTGTGAAATCCCCTTCTTTGTGACTGCCACATGGGAGCGCAGGGAAATGGAGGAGGAGGTGAAAGGCCAGGTGTCTGCCACAGAATTTAATTAGAAAGACTGGATGCTTTGTCCTCTGCAAAAGTTGCTTCAGGCATTCTTTAATTGCCCCATTCCCCATTTCTTCCAGCAGTCTCTAAAGTTAATTAGTATTCATCTTACAGAAGCATTTCAATGTTGATTTCATGGATAATCTACTTTACTTTAAACTGTTTCCTTAACTCTCAGCCGAATCTTATTACTGCTTAAATGTGCAGTAGCTATAAGCTATGAGACGATATACGTCTCGTAGCTTCCTCACAAATATACGGATTCCAATTTTAAATATTGCAGTTGAAGTCAGCCTCAGTGGATCAGAGATCAATAACTGAATCTACTGTTTAACTTAGTAGTTATTAAAAAGGCACATTTTTTAGGCAGTAAAATATATATTAACATATGAAGACTTGAAGAAGTAGCAAGAGAAATTTAGACCTGATAGGACTTGACAAGGTCTCTGTTCTGGGACTTGAGCATGTAGCCGGTTACAGTTGTTATGATGACTCCCTTTGTCTTGGAAGTGATGGTCTCATAGATAGGAGATTGTCTCTTGATGTTAAGTGAACAGTGAGCAATTGTACACGAACCCCGGTGAGATCAGCGACTTGCATCTTGGCTCTCACACAATAATGTCCTGAAGACCGGCACTTACTGTACGAAATGAAGCGACTCCTCCTAAAAGACAAATCAGGGGGAATGTTCGGCATGACAATCATTTCTGACAGCTTCTCCGAAATGGACTTGATGACACTGTTTTTCGTGATTGCATCATACCAGATCAAACGCAATCTGAGGCCCGAGTGGCTGTTTATTAACTGACAGTTTGGGGGAACTGGTGAAATAAGATCAGCTGATTGTTTGATTGGAAAAAATCAGCGAGTTTTGTTGTGAAGTTTTGTAAAAATCGACGTATGTAATAAGCAGTTGATATTAAAATGTCCACCATTTATATGATTTATATTTCCAAAAAACTAATTATTTAAACAACCTTTTTAGAGAAAGCAAATTGCTTTTTAGGATCTTCGTCAATCGTCAGTATTGAGCTTTGTCAGAAGAGAAAGCTGAGATTAACCCCAGAAATTATACTGACAATCGTGCATGAAAACTGTAAGACAAATGTTTTCTAAACTTCTAGACTTTAAGATAATACAGCTACGTTAAAATTAAAGTATTAAAAGGCTTAAAAACATCATCAGCAAATGACAGACATCAATTCCAACCAACACATATTGGACTCTGCAATATAACATCTCGTTGCTGGGAATATTAAATCCTTCCAAAAGAGAGAAACTATGTTGGCAGGATTATCTGAGTGTTTGCCCACTATTTCTCCACTTATTAACCCGTTTTCTTTCTCCACAGCCATGTTTAAGGTCAGTGTTTTAATGCTCTCCCTCTCACTAACTTATCACGCTGAGCTCAATATTTTCCTCAGACAGTAACTGGATTATGTGTCTGACGGGTGAAAGCCAGGGAGCAAACACTCTATATACAGTAAGTACTGCATTAAAAAGTTCCACAAGTAATGTTTTTTACTTTGAGGCTGACATTTGTAGCCTGTCCATTCCACCGGCCTCGCCTTGCATAAAACATCTTTTGCACAGCGACACATAAATGAAATGGAAATTTGCCCGCTATATCTTTTACCTTTGTTTCTGCCTTTAAAAGCATTTAAAGATTAATGTAATATCCAATCTCTGCTGTGCCTGTTTTTCTGTGCTTCTATTTTTTATTCCCCTTTTCCACAGCATGTGCCGCCTCCCTGCATAGTTCACTTGAAAGTGGACTCTGTACCTGCTGTTTTAAAGGTTCAGTTTGAGAGACTGACACCTGAGGAACCCTGCCTTTGATAGATTGTTGAAACCACTGATCTAATTTTGAAGGCTTTGATTTCCTCCTCTGCATCCTTCCCTTTTTGTATGGCGCGGAGTAAACCTAATTTCTTTGTGCCTCATGCAGTGGCTCGCTCTCCAAGGTGGGAATATAGAGTGAATAAATAAATAAAGAAACCAGGCAAAAGTTCTTTCACAGCAGCAATGAGATTTTTATAGACTGGATCAATTAAATTTGTCTTATTTGGAACGATGGGGCTTCATAACTCAATAAAAGGTAATGTGGTTGAAAGAGCCTTTCACTGTGTGGCCAATAGGTGAGAGATTGTTACCATGGGAGTATTAACATGCAGAGATTTCAGAGGCATCAGACGGGTCTGCGCCAATTAAAATCAAGAGCAGCCTTGAAAGCGAAGATGTGGGTGGGCATCCTCGGCTACCAGGTCCTGCTGTGAGGGCAAAGGGATAGAGGACATCACAGCAAGGATTTTATAGTAAACACTGTTGCTTTGGAGAGGAGAGACACCGGCTCTTATTTATAGCAAGGCGGCGCACCAACACTGACATAAACAGCCCAGTCTGACTTTACCTAGTGATTCTTCTGTCTATCAAGGGGTTTCTCCTGCTGCATGAATACTGTTAATACCTGAATGTTAGTAAGTTAATTGAAGTTCTTGCAGTCCAGTGGAATAATAGAAGGCTTCTATGAAAAGAGGTGATGTGGCCAAAGGAAATTCAGCATTGATATTGAGTTAATGAAAAATGTTTCACCAGAATCTAAGTAGCTTATTTACAAGTCCGGCATCTTTTCAGGCAAATTATAATGTCTGGTGTTTGTGTTAATTTACGGTTGTTTAAAAGTGGTTCATCCTATATATTGATCTATTTGGATTTTGCACCCTTGAAAGGCTGTAAAAGTTTTGTCATTCGTTTGCACGTGGAGATTGCAGACCTTAGCCAAGGTTAATAGTCCACCCTTCTATTATTTACAACTCCACAACCAAAACAATCACTCTGAAAGAGTCAGATACAAAAGTAACAAGTAAAAGAAGTAACAGAATATCTCCCAAATCACAGCTGCAGCGCTGAATGACTGCTCTGCTCCGCCTCGCTGAACACAGAGGATAGCAGAGCTGCGTCTCTCACTCGCCGGGCAGAGAGTCGCTGGGCTGTTTATGTTGTTTTCAACAACTGGTGGTGCCCTGACAGCTTCAACAGTACGAGCCAGTTGGGAGTTCGGCTCAGGAGCAGCTAGTTTTTCTGTAATTCTGTTGACAGACCGGCACTCTGAGAGCACAGACCTTATATGGATCTGCCCAAAATTTCAATTGGTACCTTTTTGGCCCGTGCTGCACCTGTCCATGGAGTTGGGTGACAATCGACCAGTGTTTTGTTTGGTAATCCTCACAGCCCCGCCACAGGTAAACCTGAGGGTCTTGTTATAGGCTTCTCCAGGACCACAAAACACATGTAGATTGAATGGGCTCCTATGACCCCTCCAGATCCCTCGCAATGGTAAAGAGCTGGTCCACACCAGGACCACTGCTAGTGGATCACTTCATGTCAGTTACAGGAGTCCCATTCTCCAGCTTCACATCCTACCACTTATGTAAGACTAGTTATTTATGAGTTGTGAACGAGAATGTTTAGCTTCATCAAGTAGCTTGTGTTAAGTCAGATAGGCTGATAGGCAGATCATTACAATGGATCTGACTCGCTATCGACAGAGACCCCAGGCAAACTCGATCTGGACATCCCGAGCAAAAACACTTTAAAAAGTGTTGTTTACTTCCTGTCTGTCTGCTGGAGTTTCTCCTCTGAATGTTCTCCAAGCAACTACAGTTCATCCTTTGTCACTGTGTGCGTGTGCGTCTGTATGTGTGTGTGTGTGTGTGTGTGTGTGTGTGTGTGTGTGTGTTTGTGAGAGTATCAGAGAAGTCGGATGTGTCACTTGCTATGTAGGAGAAGGATGGATACACAAAGTGCCTGAGGACATTTTAACAAAGTCCCTTGTGCCACCAGCCCCCCTGACACAATTACCCACTCATGTCTAATTGGCATTTGCGGCTTCTCTGCTTGATCGACCATGGCCACATCAGCATGAAGTGGCAGGGCAGCGTTGGCCAAGCTGTGATTTAGCTGGTATCACGCTTTGTTACCCTTCTAGCTGCTTACATAATTTGCTGATGTAAATTTACACTGCCTAATTAACATCGTCAGCCTCTCATTTAATCTGAACAGACATGGGATGCATCCGGTCCCTGGTGCTACTGTCCGTTCTGCTGACTGCTGAGCAGCACTACACAGGCCTATCTGTAGGCTCCGACGCCGGGTTTTATGCGAGTTGGTTGAACAAATCCAATGCCGGCTATACACAACTTAGTGTCGGCATGCGGAGTTAAGAGAGGGTCGGCTTGGGAACTTTTCAGAACTGTCCTAAATTAAAAAATTAAGTTGCTTTCATTTGCTGGTTGACTGAAACTGAGCGCTGAACTTGGAGCATGGACACAAATCTGTCTGACAGGTCTCGCTCCGGAGAAGAGCTTTGTGATATTTGAGGTGACTGCAAATAATCTCAATTAGGGTCCCTTTCTCTACTTTATGTTGTGTGCGATGCTTAATGGCCTGTTCCCACTGAACTGTCTCTGCATGTCTGCACAGTTATCATTAACCAACCGGATCGCCCCGTGTTATTATGACAAGCCTCTGGATTATTGATTTGTTAACCTTCAGAGTGACACCACCCGGGGCAGACCACAGAATTAGAGAAATTAAAAAAAATACAGAAATATGTTCAGAGAGTGGCGGGGCATAGAGAGTGTTTGTTTTGCTGATGTTTGCATTGATCCAACGGTGCTGAGTTACTTACTGCTTTTGCCATCCTATCAAATCAATCAATGTAGGGACATCAGCCCCTACAAACCACAGTAGTAGTTATTGTTATTCTGTGGTGGATGCCCTATTATTGGCTTGTATGGTGAGTGGTTGATGCTGAAACAAGGGCTTGGCTTGACAATGTTGGCCTGATATGTCCCAGGCCTCCCACTCATTCAGCCAGTCAGGATATTAGATCGGAATGGTGTTTTGCGATGGTGGCAGGGTCAGTGAGCATCTCATTCGCACCACCCCACCTCACTCCCTCCCGTTGCTGCTCACCCATTTGCCTGTCGCACTGCAGGGTAATCAGGACAGTGACACTTTATGAGAGAGGGAACGACGAATGGATTTACACACAAAGCCGGCCAGAGGAAAGCATCTCATTTGTCTCCCGAGTTTGAGCCTGACTGCACAAGCTCTAAAGTTAAAGGGGAATTAAGTTTGTTTATATTCATTTGCATCCAATGATTCAGACAGTGATGCATCCATGAATTATATTTCTGTATTTGCTTAAGCATTCTGAAAAACGCCAGCCTTTTAATTTAATCTTTCAAGAATAAAGCCCACTTTCTTAACTACTATTAGTGATGCTATTCAAAGCAGTGAACACCTGAAAGTAGCACGCAACCCCACGCTAGGAGAAAGTAATCTTAGTTAAATTGAAGTGACACAGCAATAGCATGCTACTTTCCCTTTGAATATATAGTGATTCTAATTTTGTGTGTTTACAAACTGCCAAACGCCAAAGAGAAAAAAGGTTTGGAATTTGTTTCGGGACTTCAGCGACAATCTGGAAGAGCGAGTCTGAAATTAGAGGTGAAAGTATTAGAATATTGATAACAGCTCTCTGTTTCCATTGCCAGCCCATTTATAATTCAGTCTACCTTGAAGGTGGAATGCAAGATGACCCCTTTTCATGCAAGTTGTAGCCTGCTAACTCCGGCTTTCATGAGTTGAGTCTCCATGTGGCCCCGCTGACAATTTGCTGTAGTTCAACTGTGGTCAACACACAGCTTATTAAAATAACAGACAATCTTTTTTCTGTCATTGAAATGCACTTTAAATCACATTATTGTAGCCAATGTGTTTTTCTTATTTGTACACAGACAGGAAACAGGAAGTAGCTTTCGTCAACGGACCTTCTCTCATACTTTCGGTCTTGGTGTGAAAGTGGCCGCATGCCAAACATGCCAAACATTTCTATCCTTATTTAAATTAAATATATGCACAACGCACTGACATTGTACGAAGGTGCTTGGGGTTTTTTTATCTGACAAATAATTACAAGCTTGACAGAAGTTCATCACTTTTCTATTTAGCTGTCATTTGTCTGAATCTACTTTGTATTGGCTGAGCCGGGTTTCTGTTTAATTATCAGCATAGCAAAGAATCAAGGGCACACGTGGATTTATCCATACACATTGAATTATTTCATATTTCCTGAAACTCTCAAATGATTCATATTTTGGAAGGAGCATATTTGCCGGCGCTATTTGAAGATCTCTGCTGAGCTTCTGCACAGATTTGGTCAGTAATAAATAGTAATTCCCCTCAGGGTGAGGCTCATAAGTGCTGTTTATGTTGACCAATGGAGCCACAGCCTGAAAAACCGGAGGAGTAGTGCCGTTAAGATTGAAGCAGGTGGTTTCTGCGCTTCAAAGACCAAAAGATAATCTTCTAAAAGAAAATCTAAAGCCAGGCTCTGAAATGTGCAGAACATCTAGGAGCTTCTTCTCACAAAGACACGAGGCTCATCATGTGGTTTCAGCCGGTCCAAGAATGCTTTTATGCTGCTGATCCCCTAACTTTTTGTTAGTTTATTTGACTGAGTTTTCATGTATCATATGTATTTCAAATTCTAGCTATTCTTTAAAGAACTTATAGGAAATCCTGCAGAAATAACCTTGGAGTTGAGAGCTTGTGCTAAAGCATCGGTTGATTCAAAGGCTCAGCTGCAAAGTCTTCCATAACACAGAGGGAGAAGTGCCGGGTCAAACGCTAGATAAATTGCTGCAACAAAAATCATACCACATAAGCACAGGAGATTTTTTACAAGGCTTATATGTTTTTAATTTTCGGAGGAGGAATGCTGTTGTAGAAATATCAATGGAGTTATTCGGTAAACGTTTTCCATTATTTGACGTCTTGCAGTTACCAATGGTTTTATAAATCGAAGGTTTCAAAAAGTTTTGGTAACAGTGGATGAAAGTTTTGTAATACAGCAAACACTAAGTACAGTTGTTGTACAGTTATTCATAAGCATCAGAGGACCTTTTGTGAGTGGCATTGATCCTCCTGAATCAAAGCCACAGACATTGAAACGGTCTCACCTACGAGGTGATTCAGAGCCGGCCTGAAACTGGAAGGACGTTTATGTTCTATCATGATCACATCTGCTTGAGTAGCAGAAATATTACTGGTGCTGGTTATTTTGGTGTTTTGACAAGTTGATTTCAACAGGAAATCTCTCTGCTCACACAATTATAAGGGCAACATGTGTGGAACCAAGGCTGAACCCGGAAATGGAGGAAAAAAACAGATGATGCTATTTTCCCTTCCTGTTCAGCAACTTTTAACCAGTGGGCCGACTCTCACAGGGTAACTGAGGTGGGCACAACTCTTCAACCATACGAATCATCGGCCAATTGTTCTTTTCACGAGCATCATTTGATTTTTTTCCTTGAAAAAGACCTCAAGTGGTCGTCACATGGAAACAGACTAACATGAACTAGATGGGATGTAATGAAGGAAATGGCCTCCAAGGCTCCATCTTATAAAGCATTTTTTTTTTTTTGTGGAGCGGGATTGTTTTCTCTTTGCCTGCAGAGGGGGATGTTGTCCTAGACATGAGATAATGTCCTCTGTTTTAAGGCAGTGGTACACTCACTACCTGCACTGCTTAATGTTTCTGTTTGCAGGTCCAACTCATGTATATGGACAAAAAACTGTGCATTGCATTTTGACTCTGTTTCCGCCTTAACAGCTCTTTCCCCTAAATGTTCACATTATGCATCATATACAAGCTGAGGATTATTGAATCATACAGCATCAGCAACATCTAATATCTGACAATACAAATTATAGTTAAGTGTAATTTTAATATTTACCAGAACATCAGTCTGAGCTTTAACATAAGTAAGAACGGTTCAACTGATTTCATTCAGTGTAAAGAGGTGCATGTGTAAATCTTCTCAGCCTCATGTTGGATGAAACCAGTCCATTAATAAGAGAAATAGTTGAGGCTGAAGAACAGGCAACGAGGGTGGGAGATGAGATAGCGGTGGTTCAGATGGCTTCCCTCCTGGTGCCGGCTGTCAGAAGGAACGAAGTAGCCATTTTGTGGCGAGTGTGGTGGTGCGGTAGAGATGAGATGGTTAACACCCTTCTGCAGTATAGCCATCCTCCTCTCTCTCTTTAATTTTCTCTCTCTCCCTCTTTCTTTCCCCCGCTCTTTCGCTCAGTCGACTATGAAGACACTTCATCTTCCCTGACAGTATGACCACTGCTGCATGTTCTGATGCGTTCAGCATACCTTCATTGCATCATAAATAAATCAGAGAAATGACTTTTTCTTCTCTTTCTCTCACGTGTTCCTTTATCTCTCCCTCCTCTGTGCCTGTTATCTCGAAGAGTAGCTGGAAAATGGGAAATGTTGTGCCGCTGGATTTCCTGTGCGCTCCTCCTCTTCCACTGTTCTTAGTGCAGACGCAGGATCATCACCCTCCAACCCCCTTTTACATTATCTCAAAGGAAAGAAATTATTTTTGCTCCATAATAATATTCCGTGCTTGTTATGACATTATCTGGTTTAATTTCAATTTAAATGTCATGGATGTGAGGGATTTTCTTTAATAAATGTGCACAGGGGGATGCTGTATGCAAAGTTATATAATAGAAATTAAGTACTGTCGTTTTTCCCCTTTTTGAATGGGGATTTGCAGGGTTGCATAGTGACAAAGGGGCGATGCAAAAAAAAACAAAAAAGAACCCTGACATGTTTGTTATTCGTAATGGAACTAAAAAACACACCAGCACACATACACGTTCGTGGGGCTGCAGATCACATGAGTAGTCGGGGTAGGGCTGGGTGGATGGAGGAGAAGGGGGGATATGGAGAAAGATTGTCAAGAAGCCCCTATCCCCCCTATCCCCCCCCCGACTCTCAGTTACCCAGTCCCTCCACCCCTTCCCGTAATCTCCACTCCTCCACGGGTAGTCTCAAACCTCGTGTTCGTCCACCACCAACCAATTACCTGGCAACCCTGCCCTTATCCCCAGCACAGGCGTGATGCTGCTGCATGATGGGGTTTTTGTATATTGAATTCCATCTCCTGGTGAGATAAAGGGTGTAGGAACAGGGCTCTGCCGCTGTGCTAGATAAGTGTTTCTCACAAACCGTTCCTCGCCGCTTCTTCTGACACTGATTGTAGAGAAAAGAGACATTGGGGATGGCAGGAGGGGAAGGCGTGGGGGTGTAGGGGGTGCCACAAGATGGTACACAATTTCAGTATGATTTCCCCCTTGTTTATAATTTGTTATAAAGCAGCTCACAGAGAGTCGTCGGATCCTGCTCCGAAATGCTTAATCTTTCCTATTTGTAAAGTCTACATGTCACTTTTGAAATCAATATTCACAAAGCAAGAGAATATTTTTCTGGCATCTCTTCTTCTCATTGTGGACTTACCAAACACCAGATATTACTCTGTGGATCGATAGTTTATCTTCATTTGGGACGGCTGTTCAATCTGCAGAGGTGACAGTTATGGGTTGAGCAACTCTGTGGAGTATCAGCTTTTATTCAGCTTCATCCCTTCCCTCTCAGCCCTATTTGTAAACTGTCCTGCAAAGTGTCCCTTGGTACCTATGGCCTGAGCCAAGCCCATCTATCTGTCTTTGTCTGGCCCACTGCAGGGAACCAGGTTGTCCTGGGGAACAATGTAAGTGATGGACCACCGTTCATACATCAAACCTGCAAGGCGTTTGACAGTGCAGGACAGAAACATTGAAAATAATGACCACAGCAATATGTATCGTACGTTAAAAATAGTGCGCCGCGGCGAAGTGCTGTGAAAGTTGAAGCTGAGAGCTCCTCTGTGGGACGCACCCAGCCCCAGCCCTCCCACTGTTTTAGAGGTTAATGGAAGTTGCCTTGAGTGCAGACGAAAAGATGTTTCCAGTTAGCCAGAATGAGTGATATTCAACTACTTGGACACTAATACGCTCCAATTGAATTTCTCCCTTTGTCAGAGGGGAGTCTGTCCCGCCGTGGCCCCTCCCTCACAGCTGTGCCCTCTCCGCTCAACCATCACTGAGCCAAGCCCCAAAGGTCAAGTGTGAGGGGTCAAGTTTAACCTGAAACCAGACAGGGTGAGAGGGGAGGGTGCTGTGGTCACTTCTGTGCAGAATATTGCTCAGCAGTGTGCATGCATGTCAGCCATTATCTCAGTGCTGTGTGTTCATGGTGATCTGTCTCACATGGATTACTTCAACTGAATCCCATTGAAAGGCCGGCTGTAGGTGATATTACGCCAAATAACTGTAGAAATGTTTCTAAATGAGTCCGTGATGTGATGCACCTCCCGCACTTCTGTCTTATGTCATGTAAGAAATCGGAATAAAGTCATGCAGGAAGCAAAATCTGATCACAGTGGTCAGCTGACACATACTGAGTCAAGTTGTGATGCTATGCATGAGCTGCAATCTGTCCTAACACTAAGCAGACACCCGCCGTCTTTATCTGGACACACGATACTCCGTCTTAGCGGGGACCGTGTGCAAGGCTGTCCTATTGCTTTCACATGTTCGGTACTTACTGCCGTGTTTGTATTGCAATCCTGTTTTAGCTTGGTAAATTGTTTTTGAATCTTGAATCTGTTCATGTACATAAACATCTGTATCCCTCTCTCTTTTTTCTTTTTTTTCTTTCCTCAACCACACGCACTCGCAGTGTGAGTCAGCCCACACCTGGAACAGATAAAGGGCCTTTCATGTTTGCAGTGCTATCCTGAGGTCAGCGAGTGCTGGTGTTGAGAGGTAGTTTTACTAGGAGAGAGCGGAGCTGGGGAAGAAATTAAAAGAAACCCTATATATCCAGGTGTTGCAGAGTTAAGGAGGTTTTATTGGTCTACCATTCCTTCCTTGATTCGTTCCTCCACAACTGTAGAGATACCCCCCTTTGGCATGTTATCTCCCCTATCTATCACAAAGTAGACGCCTTTTGAATCATCAACAGTATATTTGAATATAAATAAAACCCACATTTTGTCAGACTGCTGGTTCAATCTTTTTTTTTCCAGGCATTTATGAGAGAACGTCTGCTTTTTGTTGAATCCTCCACTGAGTATTAAATTCCACTATATTAACCTCTATCCTCAAGGCTTTTGCCTGTCAGTAATTTTGACAGGATACAGACCATCATAAATGATGTTTCTGAGCTATGAACTCACTTACACACACAAACAATAAAGAAACACAACAAAACACACACACACACACACACACACACACACACACACACACACACACACACACACAGACAGACACACACCAAGCATTTTAAGCCTCAGCTGATCCAACACACATTTCAAAGTGAAACTACTGTATCCTGTTCTCTCTTACATGTCAGTGTTTATTAGGTACATATTGCATATTGGTTAAGAGGTTTGCGTGATTCCAGCAAACTCCACATATGTTTGAAATATCGTGTAACCTCCACCCATCGTCGTTAGATTTCTTTCACTATGACTCCATATATTTTTTTGGTCGCAATGTTTAAATTATTTAAAGTACAAACACGTAGATAGCATGTTTCCTAATCCGACTTCACACCTGAAGATGTGACAGTGAGACACAACCCAACAATTATAACATGTCATATAACATTATAGTAAATAATCTTTGAGAGTGAGAGTGAGAGAGTGAGAGGGGCCCTGTGACTCCCACATCCCTGTAAAGTTTCCAGTGCAGGTGTAATTCCTTGTAAAATGCCCAATAATTTACTGTCCTTTGGGAGCACACTGTCTCTGAGTGTGAAAATCAATAGGATGGCGGGGAGGGATCGGCCACTGCGTCCATGCTCAGCCACACTGTGGCAGCAGTTAGGGTAATTCTGTAATGGCAGGGGATGAGGTTCAACCTATCTAACGCTCTATCTGAAGCAGATAAATGTTTTACAACACCATCGTTTAACCCTTCCTACCCATTCCACTCTGCCCTCCGTGTCTCTGAAGGCTCTTCCGAGGGACCGCCCCGAGAGCTTAGGTCCAGACTGTGGTGGTTGGATGTGAGTGTATCTGTGTGAGTGGGGTTCACCTCCTCCCGTCCCTGGGTGTGCATTCCTTTTCTTAATGCTCTATAACCTTGTAAAGATAGCCTGAGGCGTTTTAGCATATAGCTGATCTTCAAAACCCTCTAGTTGTTTCAGAGAGAAGCCATGCAGAAAACCCGCATTGAACCTTACAAGATGCTGCATGTATAATGTAGCACAGCACATCGAATAGATCATGGAATAATATAAGCGTAATACAGTGCGCCTCTGAGCATGCACGCTGGGTAATATTTCTCTAAACCAATGAGTTTGATAATTAAGATCATAGAAGATATGGGCTAACAAGGAAGAAGTGGAACGATGGAGGATTACTCCCAGAATCAATCAGAATGTTGTGCCATTGCATTAATTTTGTTTCTAATAAAAGGAGGAGGAGATAAGGGCAGAGTGAGTGTGATGTTGAGGAAACACTGTAGCTGAAGAGGGAGATCCCATGCAGACTCACAGCCCGGTCTGCATGACGCTCCTCAGCTTCAGGAGGGACCTGCGATTCATTCTGTCATCACGGAACGGAGAGATCTCATTGTGGCTGGCTGGATTGACACCAACAGCAATCACTTGTTTCTGATTTATTAGATAGCCAAGGAAATTAATTTTGCTCCGAAATGCATGGTCGGAAATTAGATGGTGAAATTGTGTGAAAGAATCAGTGATTGTTTCCCCCCCCCCCCCTCCCCCTCCCCACACTTTCCATCCCTCCAGAGGTACTGATAACTGCTGATCTCTGTGACACCATTAATGAAAAAGTTATTCAGATTCAGGGGGAAAAAAAACGGTCTTAGCGATGTTGTAATTAAGTTGGCTATCTCTCCAGCCGTGGACGCAGTTTGAAACACCCATTAACGTTACGCCAAAAAGCCGTCCAGCAGCGGTCAGGCCGTGACTGGCTGCTGACCCGAGGAAGCTCTGCCCTCCTTCCTACTTCCTGCTCACACGTCTGGAGATCCGGACCAGTGTGGAGGCAAAACTGAAGCACAGCTGGATTCATTCCTGGAGTGGTTGGATGTATGAAAGGTGCCATCACGTTCACTGTAATCAACCAGTCCTTTGCATATTGTTATCCAAGTAGGCACCATTGTAATACTGTTAGTAGTACAGTAAGTTGTACAGTGTTATAGATATGTACTTTAATAATATTGTCGCCTCCTATTTCTTGGTGGTCATGCTCAATCACACCGTGTCCATGAATGATGTGTAGAATCTGCTAATAGCTAATGCAATCTCAAACTGACTTCGGAGAATATCAGTCGTACAGAGTTGTGGTTTTTTTCCATAAATACTGTATATATTAATGATAAAGCTGTGCAAAGGAAGCCAGTTTGTTGTTGCAGTTGAAAGTGAGGCCAGGTATTTGGTAGTCAAACTACCGGGAAGTGTTAAGCTCTTTCTACAATACTTGTTTCCTTTTGTGTGTTTCAGCTTTGTATAATTCGAGGTTGCATATTCAAAGCTCCGGCCTATTTTAGCACCTTGAATGATTTGAATGATTCAACAACACGTGTTTTATCTGCGTCTTTTGAACTATTCAGTATCGCAGCTCTTTTGATGCAACCGTTTTATTGTGAAAGGTTGCATGAATCATATCTATTCTTCTTCCTTTTCAGAGGAAACCTTCTGTGGCGCTTCCTCCTAACCTATCAGCTAACTTAATATTGTACTCCGAGTATTGTTAACTTTCTGCTTTAGGACTTAGCAAGGTTTTGTAGCTCAATTTAAACAGGCGATCATTTTTCATTTCTGCCAATTTCTTCCTGGAAACAACGACAGATCGCAGTAAACATACAAACTTGTAACACCACACTGCTATAATTCCAAAAGACTCCCTGCAGGATAATAGATAATTCACTTTTATTCCCTCGTGCTTCTCTCTCTACACTCCTCTTATATTTTCCTCCTCCACCAAAGCTCTTCCACCATTTTCTCAGGATTGAATTCAAATTTGTTAAAACACTGATCAGAACTTATTACAAAATGGAGCCTTGCTTAGCGATGGAAATGGTGCATCACTATGAGACAGAGAGAGGGAGGGAGGGAGACTGGGAGGGGCTGGGCTGAGCAGCGGTGGGTGGGGCTACTGGGGGTGAGGAAGGGGGGGGCGAGCTGTGGCAAGGATGGAAAAATTAGATTTATTTTTTCATGTTGTGAAGAGAGGAGGGGGAAGGAGGGAAGGAGAGGGGGATGTGGGGTTCAGTAATGTCACCTCATTGTGTTTTATATATTTACAGATGGAAGAAAATGGAAATGATTTCTGAATTGGTTTGTGTGTTTCTGTCTGCACTTTCTGTCTGTCTGCATTTAACCACCCGGATCCACCCCTCCTCAGGCTCCCCGTGCTGCTGGCAGATCCCCAAGGTTATGGCATGTCTGGACATCTAATCAGGCCAAGTCTTCATGTTGAATATGTTGTGCGCCTCGTACCCAAAGCCTACGCATTTTTATCCAATACCCACCATCATATATTCAAGCCTTTGTCCAGCCTCTGCTGCACGCCCTGCTGTGATAAATGAACATGACCTTGGAAAATAGAAGGTTAAAGAACAATGACTCTTTTTTTTTTTTATTAATTCATATTTTCACATGTAGCACATGGTCACCGGGTTCATGGGTAATTCTCTCACCCACATGAGATATGCATTTTGGTATTTGAAATTTATCGAAGCACAATCGGAGCACAGGCTACATATGTGAGCCATTATGGGTAATTTAGGCAGTTATGTCTCTTGTCCCTTTGACCGAAAGGGATCATTTTGCACCTTGTCAGTAATAATAAAAAAGGAACAGCTCCCATTTGAATGTCACCTCTTCCGTTTGTGGATGGTTTGAAATCGGAAAATAAATATTTTACCTCTGCTCGACTGTACGTTTCTTTGTAGCTTCTCTGCAGCGGGAGGGCAAAAATAATCGATTTTCTGGCAAAGTTGATGAAAATGACAATACTGTTAGTTTGCAAGTGAAGTCAAAGTGAATCTGAATTTCACAGTTTTAATATTTCAGAGGATATGGACAGTTGCACACTGAAATCAATTTTTGAACAGTAGACAGAGACTGTTATTGACCTTCCAGTGAGGGGAGTGCTCTCTGTCCATCCACTCCCCTCTTGCAGCCTGCAGTACCCACTCCCAGCCAGTAGATGGTGTTCCTCGTTCAGTTTTTTTTGTCTCCGCTCACTGAACCTTGCTTGCTCACCCATGACTTGTGAAAGCGCTCAGGGGTAGGCCTCCCAAACCTATCATCCTGCACACCCCTCAACACCCCTCTGAGCACCCCTTCCATCTCTGCCATCTCCCCCATCTCCCCCTCCCTCTCCATCCAGGGGGCAGAGTCACAGAGGTGGCAGTTCTAACAAGCTGCCGGGGACCGCACTGCTCAAATGAGCCAAATCAAAGAGAAAAGGGGGAGTGGGATAGGTAGCGCCATGAACCCCCTGCAGAGAACAACCATTCTGATGAATATGAAATGAATTTGTATTGCTTGACATGATAAGCCCAAGGATAACCCTCTACTCAGTCGACATCTTAACCGTGACATCCTTCAGACATTAAAAGATGTGCAAGAAAACATCAACAACTGCCCGACCAGCTGTAATTCTTTTTAGTTTTTAAACATTAGAGAGTTCACGGATTAGAAATTAACAAGATTTAAGTGGCGATGTTATTGTGGAGAAGGTGAAGTGTTCATATATTTGACTATGCTGTTTGTTGTGTTCACGTACTAATTTTTGCAGGAGAAAACAAGCAGATGGATGACTGAGGCACCACAACACCACTGAGCTCTTCGGGATTCATTTACTGGTGGACTGGCATTACCACGATTTTGCCTCCTCTGTCATTTTCTGTTTTCTGTGTCAAGTTCAAATTCCCTGTTCTCCTGCTGTTCTATTCTCTCCTCACCACTTTCCATTTTACGGTGCAGACGCTATCCTTCTGCATCTTTGGTCTCCCTTGTGGCATCAGGTCCCTCCACCAAAATATATACAGGATCATAGATGAGAAAATTGTGTCGTCTACCATCAACAAACTTAAGTCAGCCTCGTCTTCAGCACACATTCAAACATGTGTGAGCACACAGGCATATGCGCGCACACCGACACACACATATGCGCAAAATTATACATGTGCATGCACTCGTGGTTGCTGCACACTTCATTTAACACATACAGAAGCAGGGCTTTATGGTTTTCTCAAAGCCAGAAACAAGGAAGTGCACAGATATTGTAAAAGCCTGTTATCATTTATGTTCACAAATGCTCTTGGCATGGAAGAAGAGCCATTGAAATTGCTCATCCAAGAGAAGGGAATAAGAAACGTTGTGTATAATAATGTGAGCGGTAATGCTTCAGTTTTATGCCCCTATTTCATCCGTATATTTGCAGTCTCAGAGCCCTGAACCTACATTTCACAAAGATTTCATAATTTAGAAGAATTTAAGGCACACAGAAATGACAATA
The DNA here is from genome assembly GCA_901007825.1 of Macroramphosus scolopax. NCBI lineage: Eukaryota > Metazoa > Chordata > Actinopteri > Syngnathiformes > Centriscidae > Macroramphosus > Macroramphosus scolopax. Next base: position 23,504 of record CAAKHC010015308.1, read on the forward strand.
TCAAAAAATGTTTCCCCTCTCTCTTTGTCTCCTTGGAGTTTTTTAAGCTTTCGGTGGGTTTAAAGAATTACACAGTGAATATGGCTTCACCTGAAGTTGTCAGCCTTTTTATTTTCTGCAAGATTACTTCCCTTTGTTAGATTCCCATCTGAGAAAGCCTTGCACAGTTACCTAAAAGTAATGGCAATACTTCCTGGACATGAATGTCTCTTGGTGCCTTTCAGGTACGCAGATTTCCTTTACATGTGTTGGTGGATGTAGAAAGAACAGTGACGTATCGAGGATGGATGGAAATGACTCACTTGTCAATTGATTAGGTACATATAGACCAAACTGATGCAACAGTACTGCAGTTACATGTTAGAGGAAGTGTTTAACTGGTCATTTTGAGATGCTGATGCTGAAATAATGAGATGCATTCCTAATATTATGTCAATCCAATTTATATAAATCAGGGTTGACGACTTATTACGAAAGCATTCAAATAACATTCAAGGTTTAGGCAAAAATGTGCACAATTCTGTTCAATTGCTACCATAGAATAATATTAATCTGCTTTTAACCTTAAAAAAAACATACATACAGAAGTTCTGTTTATTTTTCAGCTGTCATATTAAGATGTAAGTATCTTTCCTGTCCTCTCACATTGACTTACTGACCTGGGAACGCTGCTGTTGGGCCTGTGTATTTTGGTAAGGTGCTACTGACTTAACCTGTGGCCTCTCTCCAAACAGCAGGTCAGGGAGGCGCTGAGGGATTCTGCCACTGTGTAATTTACTAGGTTTTACTTTCAGTGTGTTACCTCTGGCCTGGGCTGCACGAGCCTCCAAATAAACACTACCGGGAACTGATGGTCGTCCTCTGGATGACCGTTAAAGACAAATGATGTCAGTTGATTAGATGATGTTTCGTCTCAGGTAATCTTACTCATATTAAGGGGATGTTCGATGCACATTCATAAAGTTTTTGTGGAAGAGGCAACATGTGTTCAGGTATTAATAAACAATAACATTTCATTTCAACCAGCTGACAGCACCTTGCTGACATGCCGATCCCGGTTGATAAAGTCATTTCCTGTGCACTTTTGTGACCGTTGTCTCCAAATGCTGGAGGTGTTTTTGCTTTCGGTTTTCCTGCGTGGACGCAATAAAAACAATTTCTCTATAAAGCCACTCGTACACGGAGCGAACGGACAAAAGGAATTGGAGAAAATCTGGGCCACAGCAGAATCCAGCCTTCCCCTCTGCTAACAGCAGCCATTTCCTTGCTCTGTCCCCAGCGCCCATCGCTGCAGCACCGATTCAGGCGGCTACTGCACAGGTGCTGTGACATGTGGCATTTCATTCCTGTTTCACATCACCGTAAAACAGCACGTTATCTCACATTTTTCATAGGGGTCCATACAGCGCTGTGAGTGCATAAAACACCTTGATAATATTGTATACTCGCTACGGCATGTTTAATACATTTATTTCTCACTGTGTATATTCTGTCAGTTTAAAAGCAAACAAGTTATTTATTTTCCAAATTAAAAAACGATTAGCTGCAGTTTATGTAACAAATCCAAATTGCTTTGTGTAAATTACGTCATTTAAGCTTTCAGCTTTTTTAATTTTGACATGCTTTACTTTTTATATAGACTTAACTGAGGGACTTCCCCTGACTGAGTCTAATGGTCTATTTTATGTAGGGATGCATCTGGTTGTAATCAGCTGACCTCGCTCAGGGAGCTCAAAGTGAAAGAGGCTGTTATGCTTTAGCGCTGGCCGAACTGCCAAAGTCACAGCCCGATCGGTCTAAATCCCTGGTGTGTCTGTAAAGTCAAGCGTGATGGAATCATTGCTGTGCTGTACCAAACAGTGGAGTACACCAGCAGCAGAATGCAGCACAGAGAAAATATTCTGGGTTCGTCTCTCACTCAATAAAACATATAATGTCAAAAATTGCTTAAAGCAGAAATTCTATTTGCAATTTTTTTTCTCCCCAAAACATTTCTGTAATTTCTTTCCAATGCAGAAATGGACTTTGGATTATTTTTGCATTATTGTTTTACTCTTTGGTGTTTATATAATTGTACCTTTAATTTCTTTAAGAAATATCAAGACAAAAAAAATCCACTTGTAACTGCCATTTATTATCTTCACATTTGTATAGAATAGCTGTTTATGCATATTTTTATGTATCCTATTTATATCTCTCATTAATAAATTCAGATTTACTTAATCTGTTTATGCTTTTGATAAGTGTCCATTATAAGAAGCCGATGGTGTTTCTCTGCCCTTCCACGGGTGGTGTGTTGTGTTGTGGGTGCACTGAAGGAAGGTGTTTATTTATTTTCTATCCCCTTCTCTCTGTCTCCTGACATATCTGTATTCCTCATCTTCTGTCTGCCCCTTGAATAGAAATTCTAAAAAGGAGAGAAAGGCTCATTTTTTTTAATCCCCCTCTCGCCCTACCATTTTCATCAGCTGCTCTGTTAGCCATGAATCTTGTCACTCATGTTTTTCATCAACTCATGTCCATGGAGCATGTGGCGAGTCCTGCATGGCCACTGAAGCGAAAGCAGTGGTCAGAATCAGACACACTATCAATGTCTCCGTGAGATCAAGCCGGAGACGTGTAACACGGAAAACAACAACAGCAAACAAAAGAATCCTGAAATGAAACATTGCAGTAAAATGGCTGTACTTGTCTGAAGCACATGCTCGTCTTTTAAAGGTGAATTGACTGAGCAGACAAAAACTGGAGCAGCGCGTACACTTGACAAAACACGTCTTTGAATGGACTTAATGTTCTGTGAGCTGTGCAGCAGTTTGGTTGGAGGGAAACCGTGTTTTCTTGTGGCAAAGACAGAAGAAAACAAGAGACCTGTATTGTAATGTTTCCTCCTGGTTCGATTCTGGGATGGCAGCAGCCAGTTACCATCACCGCTGTTCCTCTCTGCATCTGGGATCTGCTGCTTGTCAGCTTAGCCGTAGTTGTTTTCATACTTTTAGTGCCTCCTGGATGCTCTGCTCTTTCAGCCGGATCTTCACATTGTTTCCCTGCTTATGTTTGAGGCTGCAATCATTGGCTTTGATAGAAGGGAGATCTCCCTCCATCCTTAGACACCAGAGTGATGATCTCTCAGGTGGCTGTTTTTTACTGAAGTACTTTCATCTCATTTTATTTTCATATTGCTTTTAATATATGATATAAACACTTTTTTTTACAGGTGATATAAAGCACTTTTGATGTCCTTCACACCAAACCCACCACCGTCTCTATGAATTAAACAATCACTCATTCTGTAGGTGTTAATTGTGATTTAATTGCCCTAATTACTTCATTCTCTAGTACATGATTAAGATAATTAGCTCTGGGTTAATTACTTTGGTGTTTTTTTTTGTCAGTAAGAGAGGAAGAATTCCCCTTGATTAGTTAATGAGATTAATTATAGACAGTTCTACACCAGGTATAATTGTTGAAATTCCCACCTGCAATCCAATATCACACTATTAATGACAAATCTCTGCGGATGAAGACATGCCTTTGTCTTTATTAGGTAATTCATCAGAGACGATGGCTTACACAATTTGTGTACGTAGCATGAATAATTTCTCTATTTTACTGTGTGTCTGCATTCTATGAGTTTTCGGTATTATTTTAAAGAAAAATGTGCTGCAGTACTTTGCCATGTGGGCTTTTCTTTCCTCTTCTAGAAATGAGGTTAATAAACTTTGGCATGACTATGCATTACAATTTGGTATAAAGAAAAATGTCTTACAAATGCTTTTTTTCGGGTTGAGAAATATAACTGATACGTCTGTTTGGATTGGAATCTGCATCCCTTAAATTGTAATTGCTCATTAAGAATGAAGCAGAGATTGAAAAGTGACCTCACATCTCTCCGCTGCTGAGTGTGGAACAGGTATTAGGTCTGTTTCACAGAAACTAGCTTGAATTAGGTCGGCATGCGTTGCATCAAGCTGAATCAATCAGCATGCTTTAGCCTTTAGTGGAATTCATCCATTGAGAACATAATAGCTGAGGTTCGATATGGGATGTTGCTGAAAAACCTGAAGATGGCTGGCAGCCTCTTCTGTCTTGTCTGTGTTTCTTTCCTTGTCTCCACCCTCCGTCTTTTTTGTCTGTGTGTGTGTGTGTGTGTGCAGTCAGAGTCAGTTTTACTGTCACTACCTGTGAAATTGTATTCCACGAAGATGGATGCTTTCTCTTATATTCATGACATCCAGGGAAGCACAGTCACCTCCAAAACTGTTTAATATGGACGCCGTGGAGGCGGACACATATACATATATTCATTCGCACAAACACAGTACATGCACGCACACACAGACACATGTAGTCCGGCACGCTGCACACTCGAAAACACACAGTTATTTTGCCCCAAAGACAATGCATGGCTGGTGTTTTGCTCCTGCTGATGATGAAGAGTGGTAGTGACAGTGCTGCTCTCAGTAGGGTTGATGCATTACAACACAGTGCTGCCATGTTGCGTAAATTCTCTGTCTCTCCTCATTGAGAACATGGAGGCTTCTCATCTAACGTGGTACACCAGTGCACTTTAGCTTCTCTACCCCTCGATCGTTTCATCTCTGGAGTTTCATAATGACATTCACGTGTAGGCTCGCCATCCATTTTGATGGTGCTGCGGTGTCTGTTGTCTTCGCTCTGTGTTTATTCTCCTCTCAGGCAGCCCGGTGTTCTACTGTTCTCAGAGGAGGTTTCTCCGTGGATCCCCGTGTAGGTGAAGACTACATGTGCTCTGCAGGTGTAGCCCACCTTCCTCCTCTCACAGGGGGAAACGTTACCGAGCAATCTGCTTCAGTTTTTTTTCAGACTGAAACCGAAAGTAAATCCTGTTCACATAAGATTTGTGTGCAGCTGTGTATGTAGACAGAGAGGACGAGGGTGGAAGGGTGGAAGGGTGTGGTCTGTGGGTCAAAGGGGGCAAAGGAGACGGGCAGTGGATGGGCTTCTGGGCTGGAGCCACAGAAATAAACAAGATTAATAAAACAACAGTGAGCATAAGCTAGAACTCTGAGTGTATCAACAGACCCCCCCACCCCCCTCCTCAAATCCCTTTTTACTTTAAACCTCCCTTTGCTCTTCCACTGCTACCTTAATATAAACAAGAGATGGATCCCCATGAGTCCTTGGGAGGGCATCATTAAGTTTCATTTAGGTTGTTTTCCCTGAACACACACTGGTACAGTACTTAGCCAGCGTCTCTCTCCTGTCTGCACGAGGCCAGCAGGGCCTCACAAGTGCACATGATTCCTCTTTAGCATGTAGTCTGTGCTGTCTCTACCCCTCAAGTATCTCCCTGTAACATCCAGATACAACAGGACAGTCAGACAGAGAGCTTTGCATGTACAGGGATACAAAAATACAGAGCGCATGTGTATTCTTTTAGGAATATCTCCATGGAGATTTCATTCTCTGTGTGCCTGTTTGGTTGAGCTCTGTTGTAGAACTAAACTTAGGCACCATGCCCTCGCTGCAGGTTGTATGGAGTCTCTACAACTCGTTCTTTGGTGAGGGGGAGGAGAGGAATCACAGTCTGTAGAAATGGGGGTTCTGTTCAGAGGTTCAGAGGAGAGGTTTTGTGTAATCCTATGCTAAATTCAGCATCAGATCTTTTGGGGAGGCGTGTAAAACCAGTATGTTTTTCTTGTCTTTACTTTTCCTGCACACCTCAAAAATGATGATAGCACATGGCTTTTCAGCTATCTCACCCTGAAGGCGAAATGTACAAGGCTGCTTGGCGGCGTTACCTCTTCCTCCTGCTAGAGACAGCTAACCCCCTCAAAGGATGCTGATGTCTGGAGAGGGGATGCCTATGAGCAGAAATGGGGATAAAGGAGGGAGGTTTGGGATGGGGTTGGGGGAGTGCAGGGGAGTGCGGTGGGAGGGGGCAGTGAATAGAAGGGGAAGAGGAGGTAGGGAATATGTGTTTGATTCAAAGAGAAAAAAAGTAAATTCGGTCCCACTGTTCTTTGTAGGACATTTAGCTTTGACCCTCCCTTGCCTTCTCTACTCCCTCCCACAACCCCCCCGCCCCCCCCAACTCATACACACAGACATACAGGGTCCAGCAGATCTGCAGGATATCACACCAGCGAGCCTTTTCTATCTTCTGCACAGAGATGCATGCTTTTTAATATATATCCTCACTGTATGGTGTGTATATGTCCACCCTGTTGCAACAGGCACTGAGGGAGGAGAGAGGGAAATAGGGAGAGAGAGTGACAGGAAGGGAGAGAGGGAGGAAGAGAGAAAGGTAGAGTGAGAGTCAGACTGAAAATAGGGAAAAGGGAGGGGGAGTGCTTTATATGTTGGTTACATGTTTATCATGCAGTGAAAAAATATCAATTTAGATTGAGAAAATAAGGCTTTGAGGGAAGCATCATAGTATTTCTCATATTTCTGGTGAACTAGTCCACATAGCTGCAGCCAAAGCCCTGACCAGACATCTACTTGTGCTGTGCAGGCTGGAGGCGACCCAGGGTAAGTTATGGGCTTTTTTCCTTTTCTCTGCCTCTCTACGCTGCTGATTACGATGCTACTGATTGATTGGTTAGAGGCTGTGGATTATCACGGGCCGCTCGTCACCAGGTACCTGATGATGAGAGGAGAGAGAGACGGGAGGGGAGGAGGGGAGGGTGAGAAGGAGGGGTGGAAATTAGATGAGCATGGCCAGTGCTCACATCCCCAGATCTCACTAACTCTCTTTCTGATTCCTCCGTTTACTCTGCCGTTGCACATTTGTATACCGCATGTGGAAAAAAAAGGGAGATATTTTGTGCTTCAGTGTGTATTTGTGTATCGTCTTGATGTGTGGTCCCACCCGGCACACTTTGCCAACCCGCCTGCCTTCCCACAGTCAAACCGACGTGTGCTGATGAGGCTGTGGGGAGGGGTTTTCTGATGAGGGAAAGCCAGAGGGGCCTTTTTGTGAATATGCAGATGAAGGGGCATGTGTAAATGGGAGGGGGCTCGGCGTGTGTGTGCGCCACGCGTTTTACTGTTTATATGTTCTCCATAGGGAGCCTGATCCTCAACAGATTGCTGGCGTTTGGTGTGATCTTGCCGCTGCTTTGTTTGGGGCATTCACTGACAAAGATAGAGAAAGAAGAGGGGAGCAGGGGAGGGGAGAAGTGGAAGGAAAAACAGATAGAAAAATACAGTTAAAGCGAACAGGGCAATGGTAGAACAGCTTAAGGGCATATTTTCACCCCATTGACAAGATGTGATGATTGCTGTTTTGCGCCTTGCCCCCTCCCCTTCACCTCCCAGACATTTTTCTAGCCCATTTGCATGTCAAAGCAGTGGAGGCCATTGCACAGATTAGTATGAGATGACATAATGATGTAATGAATTAAATGCTCCTGTTTAAGCGCTGCACTTTGCTTTAGTGGGAGGCAAGGACAGGGGAATGAGGGGCAAACAAGAGACGAGCAAGTAACGATGAGACACTGCTATGCTATTGTGTTTCTCAGCAACCTTGATTGAAATAACCTTTACTCCTTGATTTGATTACAACACTAGATCTGAGTTTGGGAAGAGTTTAATTATATTTACATATTTTAGCTGTATGTGTGTCATTTACTTTTACCATCTTGGCTGATAATTGTAGCCAGTTAACCCTGGACTCTCCTCAGCTGTACCATAAGTACGTATTCTATTTTATTTAATATCAACTCATTGTTTTTGCTTCTTAATGTTGTAGCTTTACAACCAAAGAAATAATTTAAAATATTTTTTACTTGTAGAAGTATAAAATGAAAAAAAAAAATCTTAATAATATAATTTTAAAAATGATTGTTTAACTGTTTGGAGAGTCATGTGAAGACAAGAAAAAGGGAAATCTGCTCATATTTTACCTCATTTTGCGAACACATTACACTCCCTACTATAAGTTTTTACCATGTCCCAACACCTAAAGACTACTTTCTATCACTCCTGTGATGTGAATAAAAAAAAAAAAAAGAATTATATGATTGCATGGATTTACCTTTTATGCATTATTTTTGGTGACCACATCGCCACGTTGACTGTGTGTGGCGACGGTTAAAGCGTACAGAGTACATCATCGATTGATGCGCCGGGTAAAGCAGTGTTTGTATGAAGTTGAAAAGATCTGCGACACGACACCTGGGTCTCCATGGAGAAACACCTACTGTGTGACAGGTGCTGTAGTGTGTCACTCTTGTCATCTCTCACCCCACCAGTGATTGAAACCCCCAACGCACACACATGCACACACGACTTAGTCACCTGTAAAAAATCGAGAGAGCTGCTTCATTGAAGACGAGGCAGTCAGGGAGCTTGTTTGAATATGGAGGTTCCTCTTCTTACTAAACTTTGTATTATTCACCTGTTTTATAAATCTGAGATATTCCACACAGATTCAGCTTTTTATTTAGGCATGACCCATGGTGGTGTGATTCGATTGGCACTAAAATCAATAGATGATGAAGACCTCATGAATGATCAGTGGGATTTTCTATGCAATTTATTGATTTATGTTTAGAAAACATGAATGGAAAAACGCCACTCGTACTTCTCGGTGAATTTGGACGGAGAGCAGAAAATTTACAGATCTATTCTTCTGGTTTATGATTTCTAACGGCCCCCAGTGTGGCCCCGCAGCCATGTCCAGGCGGGTGTGGCCGCGTGGAGTCAGCTGGCTGGTGCAGAGGGTAATGAGTATGCACTATGACAGCTGGGATGAAGTGTATGGATGTGTTAGTGGGAGTAATCTGCTGCCGACCATGGGGTTCAAGGGGGAGATGTGAGGCTTTATGACTGCAGAGCTTACGGACACGCACACAGTGTGCAAACACACTCACACATGCACACTGAGGTCCGTTGGGACTGCATGCTTCACCTCACCCTTGCACTGCTGAACATTTCCTGAGCTTCACAGCTAGCTCTTTTTTTTTTTTGCCTTCAGTTCAAATACATTTTTTGCATGTGCTTAGAATGCCTTGTGAGATGGAGAAAAAAACGTTTGGGTTAAATAATACACAATTTATTTGAAAGCAAAGTGTACAAGTTAATAATAATTTGTAATTGTGATATGCATAACTTGGCTGTGGTGCACAAAGATGCAGCTATATTTAGTGAATGATGAAAATATTGAATATCTGGTATTTTTAACAAATATTTTTCCAATATTGCAGAAGAAAATAAAATAGGTAGCAGTATATATAATAACACTAGTCGTTGTCCCAAGTTTGTGTTGCATGTGTGGGAGTCGGACCCCTTGCCTTGAACTCCTGGCCCTGTCACTCTCGGCTGCAGTTTTCCCCAGATCCTTACAGGTTCTCTATAGTCAATGAGGAGGATAGGCGGGAAAAAGGATTATTAGTATTGATCTACCCAGAGGGATCATTAGGGATCACTATCAATTCACAGCTCCTAGCACACAGCACCAGCCCGCACAGACATTGCCAATTTGTCCCTATTAGAGAACCCAGTTTCTGGGTGTCTGCTGTGAGAGGCTGCTCAGGCCTCAGTGGAGAGCAACCAGCCAGCACGTGGCGATGGTCTGACCACAAAGAGCTTGGCTGCCAGGTTAGAAAACACTTGCTGGCTGTGATCACTTGATTGATATCATGAGGCACAGACAATAAAATCTGCAGTTAAACAGTCTTTGGGTAA
>CAAKHC010015309.1:0-16744 GCA_901007825.1 Macroramphosus scolopax
GAGATAAAGGCTCAGGCAGGCGACCAGACCTGCGTCGACGGCCGACGGCCCCACAATGAGAGTAACTTACAGCCGGGGGTTCTTGTTTCAGTTCAGTCAAACTTGATTCGAGCTGGCTGGTTCCTGACGTGCAGGTCAACAGAGAGTATGTCTGTAATCAGGCTTGGAACGTAGTGGAAGGTTAAGAATGAGGAGGACCATCGTCTCTGGGTTGCACCGTGTGTAATGGAAATGTGACCCGTCGTCTCCTGAGCTCAGTGGGCACGTCCACCTCTACCGTGGTGCGTCACTTCACCCACCTCAGGGTTCACTAAAAAAACACTCTGATAAAAAGAAGTGGTGACGTCTCCCACTCAGACTTGGCACAGTCAGGACGTCTGTCCTGCTTTAGGCGTGGCTGTGGGAGCGCAGGGAGGGCCGCAGGTCGGCGATGCGTTGGCGCAAGTGAGACATGAATTCAAACATGGTGGCGGCCAGACTCTGGTGGATGAGGTAGCGGGGCAGTCGGCCCTGGTGACAGCAAAGCAAAGGAAGTGAGTTAGTTGTTCTTAAATTGATTAAAGTTTGACAGTTACTGCAAGTTCTCACCTTCAGATCCGTGTTGAGGACCCAGATGAAGGTGCAGATGGACGGGTTGTTGCTGGATTTGAGGACCACGAATCCGCCTGGACCGTTCTCTCCCCTGAGAGGACAAATGAAACGATGTTTATCAAGTCAATGGGATGGTCTAATGTTTGGTATCAGCGACATTGAGTACGCTCAGAGGCGTGGTCTGACCTGACGTAGCGACCGATTGGGGGTTTTGCATCGTGGTCGGTTGCCATGCCAGCGGACAGGTAGCAGTCACGTTTGCGTTCAACCCGCCGAACATTAACGAAGTCCCTGCAGGAAGAACAAATCAATCCATCAATTGTTGTTCCTCCAAACCAAACAAGAGAGACGAAGCACAGATTCTGTGATTTACCTGGCAGACACAACCCCTCCCGCCGCCCCAGAAGAGACGTCATAGGACACCAGCGTGTTGTCGTCGACCCTCTGGAGGATCTGAGGAGAGCAGCAGAGACACTTCAGCACATCGCAGTCCTTCCACGCACACACAAACTAGAGACAAATACTCTAAGTTGTCACCTGGCAGCCAGAAACAGTTCTGTTCCACTGGACCATCTTCTCCGGCTGCAGGATGACCTCCTGATACACCAGCTCAGCAGAACACTGCATGAAGGCCTGAAGACAAGAAAACAAGCCACTCAGGTCACGTATTCCTCCGCCGAGTTTCCCTCGACTGTCCGCCTGTCAGCAGGATTATTCCAAAACTCCTGAACAGATTTTAAAATCAAATTCTGTGGAAAGATGTAGTCTGGACGATCACATGACCCGGATTTGGGGAGGTAATAATTTTAGTTCCAGTCTGACCTTCTTCGGCATGCCTGTGTGGGAATGATTCACACAAAGGGAACTACTATGTAACATGACTCAGGATCCAGTGTGAAAACAACAGCAGCTCCGAACACCCAGCAGTTTGGATTATTTAACCTGAAGAGGTTGAGTATTAAACTGTGTGATCAGTAATCTGTGGTAATGTTGACCTGGGTTGTTTCTGAAGCCCGGTTGAGTTTAGACGACCTCCTGTTTCACAGTGAAAGCTTTACCTTGAGAATGAAAGTCTTCCCGTGGTAGGGGATCTCCAGGGAGTAGACAGAGTCGCCGATGTCCTGACAAGAAACCAAACACTGTTAGTACTTCTGCTTTCATTCCCGACAACTGAGGAGAGAATAAGTGAAAGAAAAACAGCTTGTTCCTTTTTTTTGTAAAATGAGTTGATCTTTAATGAATTCCTGACCTCCGCTGTTTGCAGCACTTCAGCCTAGTTTTACTACAATGTGTCCGAACCAGTTCCTCATGAAGCGTCCTTGACCCAGCAAACTAACCAGGGAGGGAGAGCTGGCTTATAAATAAAAAGCAGAACACTCACATTGTTCTTCTCAAATTTCCAGTTTTCCTCCTGGGCAAGGATCTGCTCCACCACGGACATCGCCTCTCGACCCTGTCGGACGTACTCCTTCTCCTGGAGTGAGAGGAAGGCAGAAGGAAATGGAAATAAAAGGAGATCGGTCAGAGTGATGAGGTGAAGAGCAGCTGGCAGGGTTGGAGTGGCAAAGACTGCTGAAGGTACCTGGGCGGTAACAGCACGGCGTCCGAGACCCTCCTCATCCAGATCTTCTTCAGAGCCTGCAGACACAAATGTTTGGGCTCAAATAAGAAATCGAACCTCAGCACAACAGGAAACCTCCAAATATAGACCTACAAAAAGAAACACTCGCCTGCAACCGATTCGGGCGGAGAGTAGAACTGTCCGTCAGAAACAGCACGCGGGTAGATCATGGGAGCACGCTCGCAGGCTGCGTGCACCACTGCCAGGTAAGCTGAGGTCAAAGGAGAAGGTGTTAGCAACAGATTTCCTTGTGATTATTGTTTAAACATGTCCGCCGTGTTCCCTCTCACCTCTCTCATCATCGGCCTCTTGAGTCAGCACCTTGAAGTCCAGAAACCAGGTCTCCAGCCAGGCGACCACAAACGAGGTGATGGGTAACACGTAGCCAAAGGCATTCTGGGACAGGAGCTGCGGAGAAGAGAAAGACACTATGAAACCTGATTGTACGTACTACAGAGAACCAGGTATGTAGAAGATCGTCAGTACGTACTGCTCGTACAGTCGACACTTTGAAAAAACCACCCAATTCATCATGAGACCAAAAACACCGCAAATACAACCACAACTTCTTTAACAGGAATTGTCGTTGCATTTTATGTACTTCCCCTTTGTTGAATATAAAAAGTACAACCAGCCATATACTTTTTTTTTTTTTGGGGGGGGGACTTGGTACTAAACAGTGATCAGAATGGAGATAACGTGGCTTTGAACTAGTGCGCGTAAGTCAATAAATCTTCAGTCAACACAACAGGAATTTACTGGCATACATAGAGAAGTGATGAAGTGGTTTAACCTGCACACACACAGAAGTTAAAGTGACGGCTGAAGGGGGGGCACTCACATCAGATTTGATGACCTTCACAACAAGGAAGACACTGGTGACCAGAGTTGTAAACTGTGGAGGGGGGAGAGGATTGTAATCGGTGTTATAATACCTGGTCGGGATCTGATCACAAGATTGTTATTGACTGAGCTCACTTACCGCGATAACCAACCAATGCTTCAACCGAAAAGCGGCGTAACCGATTTGTAAGCACAAGAAACGAAACAGAGCAAGGAGCTGTGAAACAAGGGGAAGGGAAAGAAGAAGAAAGTTAACAGAAGCAGTTACCAGAGGCATTTCATCACATGGTGTGCAGACATGTTGACACTGGTTCTCTCCTCTTCAGTCGATAAACTAACTTTTAAGGCTCATTCAGAAAGTTCAAAGCAGAACTACAAAACAAAAACAAGCCTTATATATTTCAAACACTAGAGGAATAAAAGTAGTTATCAAGGCTTGATTCTGTGCAAACATGATCCACAGTACACGATAGAAAATATCATACATTCCTGTTGAAACCAAGTTAAATGTTAACACACAAGACTTGGAATGACCCACTTACAAAGATATCAAAGAAGGAAGACTTGAAGTTGTAACGGATGACCTCGTTTTCTAAGTTTTCCCAGATTGTGCTGAAGATCTGCAGGAGCACAGAGCACAGTCGACATCACAATCACACGGAGTCTTACCACTGCAGCCCCACACCATGACATAACCACATTTTGTCTCTGAAGTGTGAAATCATGCGTCTGCTTCACCGAACTGAACACTTACATTCAGCTCAATAATCCAAAGGAGGGAGATGAAGAGAAGATCGAACGTCACAAAGAGACAGAAGGTGCGGCGGACATCAGAAATGGCTTTGCGCTCCGCAGGCGGCACCAACAGGTACGGAGAAGGGAGGGAGAGCGATGCAGAGTAGGAAGCATTAAGGGAGGCGATGGCAGGGAGGCTGCCTCCGATGTCCCCATACTCTCCACCCGGCATTCCTGCAGTGAGACAGGAGGCCCCCCCCTGCAAGAAATGGACACGGTGTGAGCTCACGTTTCCCCACTACTGATGTGTGATAAAAACAAGCCCATGTGAATGGGCATGCAAAGAATTTCGTGGATGATGTTTGGAGCAAAAAACAATTGTGCCACAATGCTTATCATGCAGAGACGACCAGTGTCAGTATGACACACAATGAATGTGACCTACATTAAACTATTTCAGCTGCAAATGTATTTCAGTACTGGGATGCTTGCACTGGGATATTTATTTTGGCACAGAAAGGGAGAAATCCACTTTCACTGGACCACTGTTCGAGTTATTACGAAACAACTAACTAACTATCACTAATCATTTTAACTACCTCACCTATGTAGATAACCTCCGGGTATCAGTGTTATATATGTGACTTATAAATTAACTTGTGCTTTGGCGGTTGCTGACCTCCCCCCCAACAACACCCTCCTCTTCTTGCCAATGCTGAAAAACAAACAACTATCTGACGGGACCTAAGTTGTGTACGTCAGGCGAGCTAACAAGCTAACCTAACGTTGTCAGCCTGTTTTAAGTATAAAAATAACACAAAAACACAATAACTTAATCGTCAGAATCGCTGATACAATCATATAAACCTCGAAAACATAAAAAACGATTGGTATCTAACTAGAAACTACTGTTAGCTGCGCTAGTTAGCTCCTAGCGGCTAATTTACCTTCGGTTCTAAGCATGCTATTCTGGCCGCTAGTTATCTGTTATACAATGTAGGATAGAATAAACGTCATGCCACAAATGAACGCATAGAGGATTGCAAGGTTTAGGCTTAGAAAATAGATGTAATATACTCACACTTTTCATAGCCCTCCCAGATTTGGGTCGTTTAACTTACTTGGTTTACAGCATCATTGTCGCCAAGCACGTCTTCCGGGACGACCTTTCAAAGAACATATATTACGAAAAGATGAATCACTGCCGCATTGACGGATACTAAAATCACATGACCACCATAACGTCGTCTGTCTGCGCTTCTGCTTTACTTGAAACTTACTTTCAAGATCCTTATGGAAGGTGCTTAGAAAGATATGTGTATCTTTACAATGTTTGAGGAATTTCCTGTCTGTCCTGAAGTATACAAGATATACTGACACCTCAAATCAACAAGCAAAAGATCATCCGACCACTGCCGGCGACGCCAGTGAAACGCTACAAGATAATAACCTGAAACTAACATCCGGTTTAGCCAGAATTCAGAATGTGGAATTGTAAGCCCCCGAACAAGTTCTTAGCACGATATATTTGCCTTACAATCTATTACAACTACATTGCATTTTATATATACATTATAAATGTTTATTTTGGTAAACAGAGGATATTTATAGGCTGCCAATGCATAAATGTATATCTATAGCTCAGTAGTTCAGTAGTGTTCATACCAAGTAGGTATTTTATTTTTTGTTATTAGGTGAAAATCATTATAGCATTTGTGTTTTATGACAATGCACGAAAATACACATTTCCTTTAAGAAAACGCACACAGAGCACAAATCAGATAAAAGGAGAAAGGGGTAAAGCGTTTATTTTGATATCATATTGTTGGTCACCTCAAAAACATCCACGTCACATTTAAAAACGAGTGAATGGAAAAATAAAAGCAAAGTAAAGACAGATAAGAATAAGAGTTCATACATGTCTTTCCATGATTGTTTCCTTCAGACCGGGAGAAGAGGGGGGGTGGACTGAGAGGGAATTTAGCTGCAGAGCCTAAAACACACAAAAGCTTGCTCATCCAGTCATCCTACAATTTGGGCAGGTCAGAGGTTAAAAAAAGTTTCACGCAGTTACTTTTATACACACAAAACAGCGGCCAAGATGATACAAAGATGAACTCATCCTGTGGCACTACTGCAAACCTTCATGCACATCAGATCCTGGATCTCATGATTAGACAGATGCTTATTAGAGAAGCAAGACAGAGACATTCTATTTAAAATATCTGTCAACTTGTGTGATCCTACAAAACAGAGAGAGACCAAGTAAGAAGAACGTTTGTACTCAAATGCCACACATTGACCCCGGTGCCTCGTTTTTAGTCTCCTGGTGCCGCACGCTACATGCGGCCTTATCAGTCAGTTGACCAGACGGATGTGATCAGTAGAAACAGGAGCTCACATCAGATTTTAGAAAAATAGCTCTTACAGCGGACCCATGACACATAAATCACGAGTGAGAGATTACAAAGATTGACAATAGAAAAGTGTTAACATACAAAAATGAGTCAACAGCATTAGGAGAGATTTGAAATGTCATTTGTGCAACACTTCACTCTGAATTAGGATTAAATGAGTGATGCATTGCAGCGATGGTCAGATAATTTGAAGACATGAGAGGTAGCTTCGCCCATCACTAATTCTGAAAATATTCAAATAATGAAAATTCCAGATTTATATCTAATTACAATGACTGTCTACATGCTGCACTCATGTAATTAACACAATTTAATATTTTTGGTATCTCTCCTTTTAGTAATTGAGCCAAGACTCACTGTTTGAGACGCCTGAATGGACAAAGATGGGATGTGTTGCAGAAGTGGTCTGTGAAGTTGTTAAGTCCTTGAAAATATGTCAATGTTGGAATTTAAATTAAAGTGAACCACAGCTGCTCTGTCCTATGATGGATGAAAGTGTGACAGCCAGTCCATCAGTCGCTAATATTAATAAATAAAAAAAACATCATCTGGAGTATCACTTGTCGTTACTCCTTGTTGCCACAAGGTGACAGCAAATGCACATTTATTCAAATGACAGCTCAGTAAAAATATGCTGAGGATTCAAGATGAAGCTCAGTTTGTAGATGAACATTCATCACGACACACGTTCAAGGACTTTCAAGTTGTTTCGAAAGGATCAGGGTCAGTCTTTGTTAAAAGTGTGCTGAAGAACATGTGAGTGTTCATGTGTTTATTGCAGAAGTCATTACCCTCTTTAAGGGAACATTTAGCTCTCTGCAGAAGCATTAAGGTAGAGGGAGGACTGGTCGTACTGGGTCATTTTGACCTTGACCTCTCTCATTAGAAACAAGGAGACATTTAGGGCCAAAGTGGCGTCTGCTGTGTCAGCAGATCATTCCTCAACTCCTCATAAGGGCCGACCTCTATTAGACAAACTCGCTCTCTGTCCTCTCGTATATGCATGTGTCCCTGTGGAAGTACCTTTCATTAAATCAGACTTCTCATCTCCACCCGCATCCTACCTTTCAGACATCCAATAAACAGAACACCCATTTCCACATCTCTTCTTCTTCTTCTTCTTCTTCATCATCTCTTCCCTCAAACATCCCTCCAAATGTTTGCCCCCCCCTCCTCTCTCTCTCTCTCTTTCTCTCTCTCTCTCTCCCTGTCAGTTCCTCCCA
The DNA here is from genome assembly GCA_901007825.1 of Macroramphosus scolopax. NCBI lineage: Eukaryota > Metazoa > Chordata > Actinopteri > Syngnathiformes > Centriscidae > Macroramphosus > Macroramphosus scolopax. The sequence continues at coordinate 7,431 of CAAKHC010015309.1, forward strand.
CAACTGTTCTCCTCTGTCGTTTCCTTGATTGTGTCCTCCTCCTCTTCCTCCCCTTCTTCCTCCTGTGCAGCTTGGATCTGCCCCCTCATGCTGGAAATGGTATCTGGTTGGCCAATGGTTGCCGTCTCATGGTGGTCTGAGGGGACAAAGGCTGATGTCAGAAACGCCTATATTACTTTAAGTATGTTATAAAGCAGTTTAAGTATTATGTCAGAGTGTCTTTGGTAGCGAGAGCTGACTGTAAGTTCGCTTCTTTCTTGTCATGATTCTTTAAATAAGGAGGATTGAGAGTTACAAGACGATCCCTTGTTGCACAACTGAAACCACAGTAATGGAGAAAAAAAAAGCCCATCGGGATCTTTCAACATCTCGTTCAGGCACAAAGAGATTTATTGAGCAACGCTGTCATCTGGAAGGACGGGGCAAGAATTCTGAATGAAAGGAAGCTGTTCTCATGTGATATAATGGAGATTAACAACCCTTTAACTTTCTGCATTAAGGCAAAGTAAACATAATAAAGGAAAAAGTCACCTAAAAAATCAGGAGTGGTGTGTTTGAAACTGTGATTTCAGGTGTGTAACTCCGCACTGAAGAATAATAATGTGTTTATTACTCCCGTCTGGCCTCTGTGACTGATATACATGTCGGTGCCGGGCCTTCTGTCAGCACCAGCTAGCCTGAGGCAGATTTGGAGTTAAAGACGTCTCTCAATGTACAAAGCTTCACCTGGTCAGCCCATCGAGGAGCTCACATTAACCCCCGACCTGGTTTCAAAGCCAGTTAAAGTGGCCTCCTGCAGTTGGAGTCCCCCTCCAGTCAAACATCCTCTTCTTCCTCCAGCTGAATGTTTCTGAGACTTTGACACCAGAAGGATGTTTGTCAAATTCATTGATGAAAGTGTTTATTTTCTCATGTGTGCTCATTGAAAGTCAGATTTCTAGGAGGCGGGGCTACGAGCATGATTTGTGACATCACAACTATGGCTGCCCACCAAATATGGATGTTGCAGATCAGAGGGAAAATACGGCCAACTGAACAAGTAAAGCTAGTTTAGATTAAATCAAGGCACAGTGTTTGGTGTGGGTGTATGTTTCCTTTAAACAACAGACTGACGTGTTCTCCTGCCAGTGTGTGCAGTGTTGCTGCCGGCAGTATGTTATGAAATCCCGGCTAGTTGACAGGGAACCTCCCTCTCACCAGCAGCTTTGGTGGGAGATTGGTCTTCTCCCTGCCAGCGGTCCTCATCCTCCTCCCCTTCACAAGGGTCTTCCAAAGGAGGGTAGACCCCTAGGTTCTGCATGTGTGCTTCAGCCATCTTCTGCACAGCTGCACACACACAGGTAGACACAAACACACAGGGAGAGGACCACACGAACACAAGGACACAGGGATATTTTGTTTTGGTTTTACCACGCTTCAACACCGTCAGTTTTTATAAAGACTCACTGGGGTTTATGAACGCATGCCAGGCAGGCGGGAAGCCAAATAAAAACAAGCACTGACAGACAGACAGGCAGGCAACTGCAGAACTGCATCCTACACTGTTGTTTCCCTCACCCCTTTCTCCCGTCTGCTTGTTTGTTCCCTCTTCTTTCCTCGACGGCTCGCCCTTCGCAGCGCTCTCTCCTTGCAATGCTGACTCACCCTCTCCACTGTCTCCCTATGCACTCTCTTCTCTTTTGTGATTCTATCTCAACTCCCTGTCTCACTCCCTCCGGGTCACCTTGGCCTCTCGCTTTCACACCATCTGACACAAAATGCAGCAGGTCACCTATTCTAGTGTAGAAAAGGTAGGTTATGTAATTGGAATTTTTGCAGAGGTAGCTCTATCTTTCCCTCTCTGCAGCCGAGCCACTGAAGGACGTGTTTCTGACGCGCCCTGGCTCATTATATCATCACTCCACATGCGACGCACACACAGAAATCACCCATAAGCGAAGCTCTGCTGACAACATCACAAATCTACACTTCCGCTGCTTCAATGCACCACATGCAACAGGAAAGCAGCCACATGCATGATCACGCAAAAAAAAAAAAGGGAACACATGTTTGTGTCAAGCATGTATTTCTATCATGCCTGCATGTGTGTGCTCATGTCCCACAGCTGTATACACAACTGACTGTAATCCTGGATGATCCAGACTTTCCGAGACTCACACTCAGTGTCTCACAGCTGTCACGCTCTAATCTCTGCCTTTCTGTCACACACACATACACAGACCCCGCTTTTGAGGTTACACCAAGAACAGAAGTCACCGAAAACAATCCTACGTGCGTCCGACATGCGCATGCACAGACAACTTCTATTGCACATCTACCCATCTGTCACATGCCTTCTCCTGTAAACTATCTTGAAGCATTGAAAGCACGAAGAAAATTGACAGCAGCGAAGCTCGGTAAAACAAAATGGGCTTGAACATAAGGATGAATCACAACACACCACCAACACCACCACCACAACCACAGGCTGTCATATCATCGCTGGTCATACCGACCTTTGAGTGATGGAGGTTGATACACGTTTGGATTGACACGCTTTGGTTTGAGCACTCCGTTCTCTCCTACGACCCACTGGGAACAGAGAAGGAAGAACATGGATTCGTATCAATAATATCCTTTTAAAGTAACACACCATGATTAAGTTATAAGCAGGTATATAAACATGAATCCTATGAATATATATTTTACATTATCATACATGTGTTTCACTATGACGTCATTCCTGCTTGGTCATGCATCAGCGTCCAATGGTTGGTGCCCACAGGAGGAGTTTGTTATGTTCACTTAGAAACTGCGTGGGTGCGTTACGGAGCATTTTATTTTCTGTTAATAAATGTTAGATTAGTTTCCTATTGCATGTCAGGGGACATTTTGCAATATCCTGTCTTCAGTGGAGATGTGAAGCTGCTATTTCTAGGCGGAAGAATCCACCGCTGAAGATGTTAAAGTTCTTTGGTTTGAGCACGAGTTTCCCTAAACCACATGAGTTTGTGATGATGGATCTACTAGAAGGGTCCAGCACGGATTTATGAGACTGATGATGCAGGAACGCGGAGTCTCGTTACTGTCGGATTCACAGTCGATGCAAGAATATAAAAAGCGTTTTGACTTCACCTTTACCTGATGGGTGGACTGATCGTCCTCTGGAGAGGTCTGGTCAGCAACTCTAAAAAGCGTAGCGGGTGTGGGCCTCCTGCGTCGGATCTGTCAAGAAACACACACAATAATCAATGTGGGCTTGTAATCATGAAGTTAACTGACTGTCTCTTTCTCTGGGGCTCTTCAGGCGACGGCAGCGATACATGAGCCCCTGAACGCTCCACGCTGTAGCATCAAGAGTCCTGACCAGCCGCAGGACGGAGGAATCTCATTCCATCAGTCACCCCCAAGTGTTAACATAAGTAAGGGTTGCTAACTTTCTAGCAACGCTGCCCCCTGTTGGTTCAGAGTGTGAAATATAAAGCGATAACTTCTTCAAATGAGCTACAAATTGTACCTTTAACGCCTGTGATAAGAAGTTTATTTCGGTGGTGGCCTTGATCGGGAGGTGAATTCTCAACGTAGAAGAAGAAGCAGAAGAAGCGGAGGACGAGAGCCGATGGATATAAACTGCAACAGTCATAGTTCGCCTGTTGGTTGAGGCTGAAGCTGATGCTGCTGATATCACGTCAACTTGTGGATCCCCGTCCGGCAGTTGGTGAGGGACACTCCGAAGTACCCACCCCGGACTTCATTCTACAGGGGCAGTTCCTGCAGCCATGAGACGGCTTCACATGGGACATGAATGGGGTCGATGTCCTGAGTACGTCACATACTCTCAGACGTACCGGTGCAGACAGAGGCACCATGGAAAAGTGGAGTTAAGCCTTAATGAGACCTGGCAATCACGTCCCTGGACTATCCAGGCTCCTTCTCCACTCCCATGCACTGTTCACTGGAGGCTGACGCCAGGTAGCTGACGGACGGAGAGCAAACAGCCCCGCACTTCACCCCTAGCAGGAGTCACTGTGTACAGTAAACTCTCTGTGTGCCGGGACAAATGTGCCGGCTGTGCCCGCGCACGCCTCCAGCTCACAGATATCAGATGTACTGCAGAGATGATTGCTCACGTAATCCATCAGAAGATTAGAAAAATGAATCTTAAACTCGTTAATCAAAGAAAACAAATGTAGATATCTTTGGACTCGTTGACCTTCGGCTCTGGGGATCCTTCACGGATTTACTGCGTCGTTAGTGGACAACCGACATGTTTGCAGAAGAAACGTGGATTCTGCTGCAGGAGAAGTTCCTGTGAATGTTGCTATACATTTTTTTGACTGTGACAATATTGGAATTTCATGCAATAAGTGCAAATGTCACGTTTCCTGCACAGCTTTGTGCTTGATGCTCCACAGACGAGTTTTGGGTGGGGTGTCGTGGCTTTGCTTGTTAAGAAATATGAATGCACAGCTTGTAATTTGCAAGGATAAACAGCTACCGTCCATCTTCGATACTGTGAAGACAAATGAGAAGCAGCTGAGTGGACTTGGCAGGTCAAACAAACAAGGTATTGCAGATTGTCCTCGCCGTGACATGAACCTTTGCGCTGGTGTTTACGGCACAACAGAACATCACAGGACGAGGGTTGGGTCTATTTTGCTTTATACAGTGAAGTGTGTTTGTGTTTGGGTCCCCCTGTCTTCCTTGGAGAGGTGTGCGTCACCGCAGCGAGACGCGTGTTGACAAAGCAAAAGGGCTCGCTGGGTCACAGCGAGAGTAATCGACCGTGGATTTCACCCTTATTTATGACGCCAGAGAGACATTTTAATCTTGGTCACGCAACTTCCAGCTTTCCTGTCTCCCCTGGATCTCTCACTCTATTTGTCTCTCCATCTCACTTGATCCTCTGCTTCCTCCATCCTGTTTGCTTCCACATCCATCCTTCATTCTTTGTGTAACCCTCATCCACCCTCTCTCGCTGTCGTCTCCATCAGTAGCGGGTCATAACTGGCATCGCATTATCATCCCTGTTTCCTGACTTGTGTGTCCTTTCCTCCTAACAGATCTCTTTCACTCTATCTGTACTGGCAGGGATCATCCATCAGGCTTCCTCTAACCCCCCTCCGTCTCTCCCCTGGCAAGATGGAGAGGCCTGGGGCGACATGCTGCGGTGAACCCTGCTGCCTCGGCCTGCCTGACACCTGCTACCAGCCTTCCAGGGCACCCCGAGGTGGCTCAAACAGAGAGACAGCAGACACCAAATGTTGCCCAGGTCCTGTGCCATTAAAGCCATTAAACTGGGAGAAGTGTTGCTTCGTTTATGTTCTTATCAGGTTATCTGTCACGTCCATTCTGAGCTGTTGATGATGATCCTGTTTCCTTTAATGCAGTTTAATTAAATTGTGAAAAAAATATTTGTGTGTGTGTGTGTGTGTGTGTGTGTGTGTGTGTGTGTGTGTGTGTGTGTGTGTGTGTGTGTGTGTGTGTGTGTGTGTGTGTGTGTGTGTGTGTGTGTGTGTGTGTGTGTGTGTGTGTGTGTGTGCACGCACTCTACTGGAGTGTTTTGACGTGATTTCTGGGGCAAAAAATGCCGACACAAACCAGACCTGAGACACAATCCAGACCTAAGTTACTTGTTCATTCGGGGCCCAACAACCTGCCTGTAATCAATAATAGGACATAAACAGATCGTATAACGTCAGTCCGTTTCTAATCACCAGTTGTTCTCGGTGGCCGTGCTGGTGGCGGTGACGTGCTGCTGTGTGACAATGTGCCAGATGACATAAACACACGTAGTCACTCGAGTAATTTTCCAGCCTTAAAAACCAGCCCGCTCTGCCCACGTTACATAATATCATATGTGACTCTCTCATTTACGCCAACACCGGGGCGCAGCGTGGGAGATTACTCCTGCTACGCATTATCCCCTCGCCCCCTCCCTCCTCCACTCCTCTAAACCCCCTGCTCTCAATCTCTCCACTCTCTCCTCTGCCGGCAGCCATTGTTTTGAACCAACAACAGTGGAGCTGCTGTGGACGTTAACCGAAGGGCCCAGGACGGCCGTCCCCAAGAGGCTGCGGCACGTCTCCTGGTTTCACTCGGAGCTTTGGTCTCCATGAACAAACCGCCTTGAAGGGAGATGAATCTAAAGCTGGTCGTTGCTTTTCATTGATGGAGAGAAGAGGAAGAGAAAGAAATGCGTTCGATCGGCACAAGACCAAGTGTTAACTCTTAAACACCTTGTATGAGTTTTAAATGTTCCCAATCACTCAACAGTTACTTGTCGGATGTTTGACCTGCACTTTGCAGAATCATGCACGGACAGAGCTCGACTGTACTTCCTTACATTCAAGCCGAAAGGTTTTCAGGTTTCTGCACACATTGTAAATCAGAGTTTAAAGTGTGCAGCTATGAGGAACACTTGTGAGACCGTTCGCAGCCGTTGTCCGTGCAGTGTGCAGCCTGTCCAGTGTGCAACAGCTGAAATGAAGAATATGTGTGATGCATATGAAACAGCTTGTGGGAGGGAGGAGGGAGAGGGTTTTTATTTTGGAAATTAGACACAAAATATTGTGCAAATTAGCTGATGACCTCTTAAACCTCTCTAAAGGTGTTTGGAATGCAGCCTATATCCATGAAAATCTATTTCTTTATGACTGTCAAGGTAATTAAAAGTGGCTCAGTAGCAGGAATGACTAAAATATCAGACTCCCAGAATACCTCACTCTGCGCTGTGTGGGTTACTTGAGTCATTTGGTAAATGTTGACTTTGCACACGTGCGTGTGCGTGCGCCGGTGTGAGCGCTGCGTTCTGCACAGCCTTGTGTCGCAGCCGGCGTGCAGATTGGCTGATATGGGTCTGCTCCCCAGAGGTTGTCCTCTAAGCTGGTACTCCTGCCAGGCCTATAAAAAGCAGCAGCAGTAGGACAGCATAAACTAGATTATAGGGGTCTCTTGAGGGAGGTTCTGTAGGATGAGACAGGAACGCTGCCCTGAACCAGCTTACAGTGAAAACATCTTGAGGAGGACCAGCTGCCTCGCTTTCATGTGGAGATAACACGACTTAGATCTCCTTCCTCGTGAGAGTCAACCATGTTCAGTGTCGCTCAATTTCATCCTGCCAGTCTCTCAATCATGGACGACGGAGCATCACATGAAGCTCCTCTCACGACCAAGCTGCAACCCATCTCCGTGTGGATGGATATGATTTGCATGAGATTGATTCGCAGTCATGGCGTCCGCCCGCATTGCATCACTCAGAGATAAATATGTGCCTGACGACACGCAGCACACCAAAGGGATCAAATCCAGAAGGTAAGGACGGTAATGTAAAGTACACTTTATCCGGGTGAGTCTGTCTGTTGTCCTTCCAAGTTCTGCTCGATGGCTTAATGAAGTACATAAAGTTACCTCCATAGGTGACACCACCTGTGTTTCTGTCCCTGCAACCACCACTCGAGGCCCTTCATCACGGCTCAACCCGCTGCACAGCTGCAGATTTATTCCATCTCTGCTGTCGTGATCTTCAGCCAGACTGACCCCCCCAGATTGAGCCTTTTACAATCAAGCCGTGGACCTCCTGTTGTGCTCTAAGTGCAATCTAGCGATGAGTTCAGGAACGTAGTAATTGACGAATGATTTTCTATTCTCTCTCCCCCAGCAACTCATTATACATGTGGGAAACATTGCAGGTGTATATTTTATATCTGAGCAGGTTTAAGGACACAAATACAAAGACAGACGTGCTGTTGCCTTCATCGGAATAGCTGGGGATCGTGGGTAAACACGTTCATACAGCGGCGAAGGCCTCAGGAGCAGTTCGGGGTTCCGTTTCTTGCTCTGAGATACTTTGATCCAGACCAGGAACCTTCCGTTTACTCCTGATCAAACACTGCGGTCCGTCTCTGAGCTCCACTGACATCCTCTTCGCCCGTCGTCGTTTTGTCCGTGACCGCTGTGTGATTAAACTGCCCGACAAAAGCTGGCAGACAAAAACGTTTTCATGAGCATTAAAAGCCATTGATCACAGACGTCATGTGACAAAGCACGTCCATGGTACGAACTGAAGCACTCGGCCACCACTTACAGACGCCGTTGCCAGGCCGCCTCAATCAGGCTCCACAACATCCTCTTCACGAGTTTTCCAGCGGTTTCAAAGAGGGTCAAGGACTCGGCGATGCTAATCACAACCCCGACTGCGGCTCGGCGAGGTCCGGGGTTCGTCAGATTTGCATCGTGTGCTCATTTTTATTCAAATGAACCGGATCACTGAATTCTCATTATGTCTGAGTAGCCTGCTGCACGTTGCTTCCCAACATTCACATAACACTCCTGCGCTGACCTCTGGCCTCACTACTGCCCGACTGAATAAACAGATGGGCTGGAGATAGCATCTGGAGGGGCTCTCCAATGACCCCCACGTAGGAAATGTATTTATGCTGAACCCACTGGCACAATGATTTACTCTCTGCTTCTCCTCTGTTTCCCAGGTAACCCTCCAGCTTTCATGTGCTGGTTGCTGTTTGGCTGCTTGTTCCAGCGACTGTTGGAGGAAAGGTTTGATAAAGGCTGATGAGTGACAGGAAGCCGCCTCATCAGCGCGCAGGGCGAGGCGACAAAAGGGGGAGGCGGCAATCAAACTTTCCACAACCTGCAGAGAGACGACTCTCGTTCTCTTCTGCTCTGAATCAGAGCGGCTTTGCATCGTACACCAGATAAAGACCTGTTCTTTATCTGGAGGGCCTGTTCCCGGTACAAACAGAGGACAGAGCCGCCACTGTTACTCATCTGCAGCGCACGCAAAGGTGCCACTGCATCGCTTTGTTGCACATGAGTTCAATCTCATCATCATTTAAGACTCACTAGCTTCTGCAAACCGCTCTGGTTCATCATCTGACCGCACGTATTATTGGATTCCATCGCAACCCGTCGCTGCTGTGATATAAGTTGTGATGATAAGTTGACCTGCTGTGAACCTCCGTGCTGGCTCATTAAGTTAGACGCAGATTAACATTTAAAAAAAAAAAAATGTCCCTACCACAGTGAGGAAAATTAGAGATTACAACAAGGCACGGCAGCAATAACATAATGCCGTGTTTTCTCCGTGTTGATGAAACAGGGATCAGGACCAATCCCATTTGTTTTGACTCATGCCTCGGTGCTCCTCTCAATACGCCTGCATCGGTCCGACCGTCCCGTCGCCTTCACTGGACGACTCGAGGGATTGAGTGAGGGAGGCAGCATGACGTACAGATCTGGGTCCGGATATCGAGCTCCAGATCCCCCCCACCACCACCACCACCACCACCACCACCACCACCTCCATGCCTCCGTCA